>PVIY010004585.1:0-60395 GCA_004026745.1 Myrmecophaga tridactyla
ACAAACCTACAAAATCTTATGCCCTACTCAAGGTTCCATGTACTTATGTTGTTCAATTAAGCTGTCCACACAAATTATATTAGGAACTGCACTAGTCAAAACATAAATTTTGTACCAAATAAATATTTTTTGCTTTAGTCTTACACATAAGTTAAAAATTTAAAATATTAATTACCATCTATTTTCAACATGATGCAGTAATGACATTACTTTGTTCTTCCTCATACAAAAACATTTTTAAATTTGTACATTTAGTCACTATCATTATACACTCTATGCATTCCTAGATTATACCATTTCAGTCTTTATCATCTATCTTTCTTTCTGATTTCGTTTATGTCCCCAGCCCTCCTCCCTCTATCATTCTCACATTCAGCTTCATTCACATAATTGTATGACAGTTAGGTAGTATTGTGTTATCCATTTCTGAGTTTTTACAATCAATCATGTTGCACAGTCTGTATCCCTTCAGCTCCAATTACCAAATATCTTACCCGATTTCTATCTCCTGATGATCTCTGTTACCAATGAAATTCTCCAGGTTTATTCACTAATGTCAGTTCATATCAGTGAGACCATACAGTATTTGTCCTTTTGTTTCTGGCTAATCTCACTTAGCATAATGTCCTTAAGGTCCATCCATGTTGTTACATACTTCATAACTTTATTCTGTCTTACAGCTGCATAATATTCCATTGTATGTATATACCAGAGCTTGTTTAGCCACTTGTCTGTCTGTTGATGGACATTTTGGCTGTTTCTATCTCTTTGCAATTGTAAATAATACTGCTATAAACATTGGTGTGCAAATGTCCGTTTGTGTCCTTGCCCTCATGTCCTCTGAGTAGATACCTAGCAACGGTTTTGCTGGATCATATGGCAATTCTATTCTTAGCTTCCTGAGGACCAACCAAACTGCCTACCACAGTGGTTGTACCATTCGACATTCCCACCAATGGTGGATAAGTGTGCCTCTTTCTCCACATCCTCTCCAGCACTTGTCATTTTCTGTTTTATTGATAATGGCAAATCTGGTGGGTATGAGATGACATCTCATTGTGGTTTTGATTTGCATTGCCCTAATAGCCAGGGAAGTTGACCACCTTTTCATGTGCCTTTTGGCCATTTGTATTTCTTCTTCTGAGAAGTATCTGTTCAAGTCTTTTGCCCATTTTGTAATTGGGTTATCTGTCCTTTTGTTGTTGAGTTGAACAATCTCTTTATATATTCTGGATACTAGACATTTATCTGATAGCTCGTTTCCAAATATTGTCTCCCACTGTGTAGGCTGTCTTTTTACTTTCTTGACAAAGTTCTTTGATGCACAAAAGTGTTCAATTTTGAGGAGTTTCCATTTCTTTCTATCTTTCTTCAATGCTGATGCTTTGTGTGTAAGTTCTAGGAAACTGTCTCTTATTATAAGATTTATAAGATATTTCTCTACATTTTCTTCTAAAAGTTTTATGGTATTAGATCTAATGTTTAGGTCTTTGATCTATTTTGAGTTAATTTTTGTATAGGGTGTGAGATATGGATCCTCTTTCATTCTTTTGCATGTGGATATCCAGTTCTCTAGGCACCATTTATTGAAAAGATTGTTTTGTCCCGGGTGAGTTGGCTTGACTGCCTTATCAAAGATCAATTATCCATAGATGAGAGGGTCTATATCTGAACACTCTATTTGATTCTATTAGTCAGTGTACTAGTTAGGGTTCTCTAGAGAAACAGAATCAATGGGGAAAAAATACATTCATTCCATAACAATATTAGAAAACCTTAAACCTTTCAGTAGCAATACAAATGAAGTACCAAATTAGAGAGAGTATAAAATCTCATCAAGTCAATTATAGGCATGGTCTGTCCTAAGGCAAAATTCTCTCCATTTGCTCTGGACCTTTGAAAACTCATAACAAGTTATTTGCTGCCAACATACAAAGGAGGAACATTCATAGGATACATATACACATTTTCATAGGAAGGAAGGAACACAGGGGTCACCGGACCCATACAGTTTTGAAAACCTGCAGGGCAAAGTCCATTAGATTTCAAAGTCTGAGAGTCATTTATCCTCAGGGCTTTAGAAAGGGGCAGTCCCAACCTTTCCAAGGGCCTACACAGAAGCTTGCCTCTCTCTGAAAAAAAACCTGGGGGGACATTGGGGAGATCACCTTTTTCTTGGCTCCACCCTCTCCAAGCATTGGGGCTGCACCCTGGCTCTCTGCCATCTCCGGGGCACATGCTCAACCCCTCCATATGGTGGCAGCCAGGCTCTCCCCAAACCTCAAGGAATGTGCTTCACCCTCTCCAAGGCCTGAGGCGGCATGACTCTTCCACTGCAAAGAGGTGGAAGGTCCATCCTCTGCCTTCCGGGCAAACTCACCCTCTCCACGGGCTTGGGTGGGTCCACTCTCCTGGCCCGAGGCTTCTTGATCAGACCTCAGCCTCCATGGTTTTGCCTCTGAAGTTATTTTTCCTCCAATGTGTCCCTTCTCTGAACCCCCCAGTCCAGACTGGCAGCGGCTCTGTTTATACAGGTCCCACAGCACTCTCGTTGGCTTTCTATGGAGTAGACTTGAATCATGCCCACCAGACATAAGGAATTTCCACAAATCCTTCCTGGCTTTCTCTGAAATGGCTGACTGGTTTCACATTTGGTTAAATCCTCACATAGCACACTATTGTCTGGGGTCTCCCTTCCTGGAAGCCCAGAATTTTCCAGGACATCAATTTCTGGTTTCTCTGTACCCAAGAGTTCAGTTTTCAACTTATCTCTCTCCTGTCGCATTTCACTATAAGCTGCAAGGAGAAACCAGGCTGCATTTTCGACATTTAATTTGGAGATCTCTTCTGCTAAATATCCAAGTTCATGGCTTTTAAAATCTGCCTTCCAGCCAAAGCCACTAGTCAACTTTGCCAGATTATCTGCCATTTTAAAACAAGGATCGCCTTCCTTCCAGTTTGCAAAAACAAGTGCCTCATTTCTGTCTAAGGCCTCATCAGAGGTATCTTCAGAGTCTACATTTCTACCAACAGTCTCTTCAAAACATTCTAGGCCTTCTCTATCAAGCTTCTCACAACTCTTCTGGAATCCTCCCTTTATCCACTTAAAAAGCCATTCCAACATGTTTGGTATTTGCAAATTGTAGCAGCAGCACCCCAAGCTCTGGTACCAAAATCTGTTCTAGTTTGCTAGCTGCTGGAATGCAATATACCAGAAACTGAATGGCTTTTAAAAAGGGGAATTTAATAAGTTGTTAGTTTACAGTTCTAAGGCCGAGAAAATGTCCCAATTAAAACAAGTCTATAGAAATGTCCAATCTAAGGCATCCATTCAGGGAGAGATACCTTGGTTCAGGAAGGCCGATGAAGTTCAGGGTTTCTCTCTCAAGTGAGAAGGCACATGGCGAACACAGGGTTTCTCTCTTAGCTGGAAGGGCACATGGCAAACACGGCATCATCTGCTAGCTTTCTCTCCTGGCTTCCAGTTTCATGAAGCTCCCCGGGAGACGTTTTCCTTCTTCATCTCCAAAGGTCGCTGGCTGGTGGACTCTCTGCTTCGTGGTGCTGCAGCATTCTCTTGCTCTCTCTGAATCTCCTTCATTCTCCAAAATGCTTCCTCTTTTATAGGACTCCAGTAAACCAATCAATCTCCACATGGGTGGAGACATGTCGTCACCTAATCCAGTTTAACAACCACTCTTGACTAAATCACATCATCCAGCGAGATGATCCAATCACAGTTTCAAACATACAGTATCAAACAGGGATTATTCTACCTTTATGAAACGGGATTTTGGTTAAAACATGGATTTTCTAGGGGGCATACTTCCTTTCAAATTAGCACAGTCAGTATACTATCTTTATGCCAGGACCATGCTGTTTTGACCACTGTACCTTCGTAATACGCCTTAAAGTCAGGAAGTATGAGACCTCCGACTTCATTTTTCTTTCTCAGGATATTTTTCACTAACCGGGCACACTGCCCTTCCAGATACATTTGGTTATTGGATTTTTCTATTCCTGAAAAGTAAGTTTTTGGTATTTTAATTGGTATTGCATTGAATCTATAAATCAATTTAGGTAGAATTGACATCTTAACTATATTTAGTCTTCCAATCTATGAACATGGCATGCCCTTCCGTTTATTTAGGTATTCTGTGATTTCTTTTAACAATTTCTTGTAGTTTTCTTTGTATAGGTCTTTTATCTCTTTAGTTAAATTTATTCCTAAATATTTTATTCTTTTGGTTGCAATTGTAAATGGAATTTTTTTCTTGATTCCCTCCTCAGATTGTTCATTGCTAGTGTATAGAAACACAACAGATTTTTGAGTGTTGATCTTGTAACCTGCCACTTTGCTGAACTCATTTATTAGCTCTAGTAGTTTTGCTGTGGAATTTTCAGGATTTTTGACATATAGTATCATATCATCTGCAAACAGTGAGAGTTTTACTTCTTCCTTTCCAATTTTGATGCCTTGTATTTCTTTTTCTTGTCTAATTGCTCTGGCTAGAATTCCCAACACAATGTTGAATAACAGTGGTGATAGTGGACATCCTTGTCTTGTTCCTGATCTTAAGGGGAAAGTTTTCATTTTTTTCCCATTGAGGATGATGTCAGCTGTGGGTTTTTCATATATTCCCTTTATCATGTTGAGGAAGTTCCCTTCTATTCCTATCCTTTGATGTGTTTTCAACAGGAAAGGATGTCGAATTTTGTCAAATGCCTTTTCTGTATCAATTGAGATGATCATGTGGTTTTTCTGCTTTGGTTTGTTGATATGATGTATTACATTAATTGATTTTCTTATGGTGAACCATCTTTGCATACCTGGGATGAATCCAACTTGGTCATGGTGTATAATTCTTTTAATGTGCTGCTGGATTCGATTTGCTAGAATTTTGTTGAGGATTTTTGCATCTATATTCATTAGAGAGATTGGTCTGTAGCTTTCTTTTCTTGTAATATCTTTGTCTGGCTTTGGTATTAGGATGAGGTTGGCTTTGTAGAATGAGTTAGGTAGCTTTCCCTCATCTTCAATTTTTTTTGAAGAGTTTGAGCAGGATTGGTACTAATTTTTTCTGGAATGTTTGGGAGAATCACATGTGAAGTCATCTGGTCCTGGACTTTTCTTTTGGGGGAGCTTCTTAATGACTGACTTGATTTCTTTACTTGTGATTGGTTTGTTGAGGTTGTCTATTTCTTCTCAAGTCAATGTTGATTGTTCCTACCTCTCTAGAAAGTTGTCCATTTCATCTACATTGTCGATTTTATTAGCATAAAGTTGTTCGTAGTATCCTCTCAAACTTCCTTTATTTCTGTGGAGTCAGTGGTTATGTCTCCTCTTCAATTTCTGATTTTATTTATTTGCATCCTTTCTCTTCTTCTTTTTGTCAACCTTGCTAAGGATCCATCAATCTTACTGATTTTCTCATAGAACCAACTTCTGTTTTTGTTGATTTTCTGAATTGTTTTCATATTCTCAATTTCATTTATTTCTGCGCTAATCTTCATTATTTCTTTCCTTTTGCTTGCTTTGGGGTTAGCTTGCTGTTCTTTCTCTAGTTCTTCCAAGTGGACAGTTAATTCCTCGATTTTTGCCCTTTCTTCTTTTTTGATATAGGCATTTAGGGCAATAAATTTCCCTCTTAGCACTGCCTTTGCTGCATCCCATTATTTTGATATGTTGTGTTTTCATTTCATTTGCCTTGAGATATTTACTGATTTCTCTTGTAATTTCTTCCTTGACCCACTGGTTATTTAAGAGTGTTTTGTTGAGCCTCTATATATTTATGAATTTTCTGGCATTCTGCCTATTTTTGATTTCCAACTTCATTCCTTCATGATCTGAGAAAGTGTTTTGTATGATTTCAGTCTTTTTAAATTTATTGAGACTTGCTTTGTGACCCAGCATATGGTCTATCCTTGAGAATGATCCATGAGCACTTGAGAAAAGGTGTATCCTGCTGTTGTGAGGTGTAATGTTCTATACATGTCTGTTAATTATAGCTCATTTATTGTATTATTCAAATTCTCTGTTTCTTTATTGATCCTCTGTCTAGATGTTCTGTTCATTGATGAAATTGGGGAATTGAAATCTCCAACTTTTATATAGTAGATGTGTCTGTTTCTCTTTTCAGTGTTTGCCTCATGTATTTTGGAGCACTCTGGCTCGGTGTATAAATATTTATGATTGTTATGCCTTCTTGTTGAATTGTTCCTTTTATTAATACATAGTGTCCTCTTTGTCTCTTTTAATTGTTTTACATTTGAAGTCTAATTTGTTGGATATTAGTATAGTTACGCCTAATCTTTTCTGATTGTGATTTGCATGAAATATCTTTTCCCAACATTTCACTTTCAACTAATGTTTATCCTTGGGTCTAAAATGCATCCCCTGTAGACAGCATATAGATGGGTCCTGCATTTTTATCCATTCTGCCTGTCTGTGTCTTTTGATTGGGGAGTTTAATCCAGTAATATTTAGTGTTATTACTGAAAGGGCAGTACTTTCTTCTACCATTTTGCCTTTTGGATTTTATGTCATATCTAATTTTTCTTCTTTCTTCTGATAATCTTCATTTCTACACTCTTCTCCACACCTGTCTCTGCTGTCTTTTAATATCTGTCTCTACTGCTCCCTTTAGCATTTCTTGCAGAGCCAGTCTCTTGGTCACAAATTCTCTCAGTGAATTTTATTCTGAAAATGTTTTAATTTCCTCCTAATTTTTGATGGGCAATTTTGCTGGATGTGGAATTCTTGATTGGCAGTTTTTCTCTTTTAGTAATTTAAATATATCATCCCACTGTCTTCTTGCCTCCATGGTTTCTGCTGAGAAATTTAGGCATAGTCTTATTGGGCTTTCCTTGTATGTGATGGGTTGCTTTATTCTTGCTGCTTTCAAAAGTTCTCCCTTTCTCTTTGACATCTGACATTTTGATTAGTAAGTGTCTTGGAGTACATCTATTTGGATCTATTCTCTTTGGGGTATGCTGCACTTCTTGGATCTGTAATTTTAAGTCTTTCATAAGAGTTGGAAATTTTTCAGTGATAATTTCCTCCATTAGTTTTCCTCCTCCTTTTCCCTTCTCTTCTCCTTCTGGGACACCCACAACATGTATATTCATGCACTTCATGTTGTCATTCAATTCCCTGAGTACCTGCTCATATTTTCCCAATATTTTCTTTTGCCTGTCGGATTTCAGATGTTCCCACCTCCAGTTCACTAATCCTATCTTCTGCCTCTTGAAATCTGACATTGTAAGTTTCCATTGTTTTTTTCATCTCTTCTACTGTGCCTTTCATTCTCATAAATTCTGTTTATTTGTTTTTTCAGACTTTCGATTTCTTCTTTTTGCTCATTCCTTGTCTACTTTATATCCTCCCTCAATTCATTGATTTGATTTTTGATGAGGTTTTCCATGTCTGTTTGAACATTCTGAATTAATTGTTTCAACTCCTGTATCTCATTTGAATTGTTGGTTTGTTCCTTTGACTGGGCCATATCTTCAATTTTCCTAGTGTGATTCGTCATTTTTTTGCTGGCAGCTGGGCATTTAATTACCTTAATTAATTTATTCTGGAGATTGTTTTCACTCCTTTTACCTAGAATTTTCTTGCTAGATGACTTTGTTGTCTATCTGTTCTTTGACATTCAGTTCACTGATTCTGGACCAGTAGCTTAGGTTTTGTTTAACAGAGCAGAATTTTTTAGTTCTTGTTTTCTTGTTTCTTGCTCTGCCTGTATGGTGACTTTCCTCCACACCCCCCACACCCTTAGGAGGATCTACTTAGGTATTATAGACCCCAGCCAGATTTTCCCAGACCAAACTGGCTACCTGTCAGGAGGAAAGAGTCACTTGCATCAGTTTTCCCTGAGGGTGAGACCGAGCAAGTTGAAGGACATTCCTGTGAAGTCTCTGGACTCTGTTTTTTTCCTGTCCTGCCCAGTATGTGGTGCTTTTCTTCCTGTGGGCCTCACCAGCATAAGATGATGCCATACCTTTAACTTCAGCAGACTCTCTCTGGGTTCTGGGTGGACTCACAGCTGGTCCAGCTGTTCCAGACTGGGATACGCTGTGTGTCTGGTCACTGCCGTGGCCCCAGCAGTTGTTCTGTACTGTTCCTGGCTATTTAGTAGCTGGTCTGGAGAATGGACTGAATCCCATACCTCACTAAGCTGCCATCTTGGCACTCTCCTCCTTCTTTCTCACTTTTAAGGAGGAAGAAGTCTTGGATACTTCCAGACTTTGTAGTATTAAGAGTGGTAACAGGTAGAAAGGCAGAAAATGCTCAGAGAAGGCAGTGGCTCACTTTGGTGTTGGTTAGTGTGCTATAGGTAAAAAGAAAGGTGTTTATGAGGAACAATAAGGGAATTCCTGCTGATCTAACAACATACATGCTAGAGTTCCATTGGTCAATAATTAGGTGCTAGGCAGAGGAACATTATGGGAAGGTTTTAAACATCAGATATTTTCCCTTTGCAAATTTTGAAAGTCCTCTATGGTGATACCAATCAATAGTTTAGGCATAAGAAGGATCCAAATAATTATGCACAAGTTTACTATGGGGATAAGAAGTCCAGGGTTGGTGATAAAAATTTTAACAGGCATTTTTTTGTGTTGGAGTACAATATTTTGATTGACTCCTATTCCACATGGGCTTAAGATTCCCAACCAGCGTGGCTGCATAGACCAGCATGAAGGTCAAAGGAACTCATTTTCTCTCATTCGTGTGGTCTGAGGCATAGGCAACAACAAATTATTATCATTCCCCCTTTAGGGCTGTAAAGCAGCTGGCCCTTTAATTTGTCTTCTCAGAGCCTGAATGGGTCCTGCCGTTAGCAGGTCAACAGGAGCTGGGGCTGCAGCCTATGGCATTGCATTCAAGTGAACTAAGGCTTGAAAGAGTTTTTTGAGTCCACTGCTGCAAAGATCTCTTTTCATCTTTTAGCTGTTCTTTAGCAAGACATCCTTTCTTTCAATAAACCTGCACCTGTGGGACTGTAGGGTAGATAGATTGTCCACATGATGTCCTGATGCATGGCTCAGTACTGGGCTATCTGCCCAGTGAAATGTGTCCCCAGATCACTGTCTACCTGTGTAGGTATTCCATACAGAATACTGACTTTTTCTAAACATCTGATAGTGGCCCTCTGGTTAGCCTTCCCCACAGGGAAAGCTAACAACAGTCTTGTAGCCATATGGCAGTAAAAGCATACCTTGCCTCCTCTGAGAGCAGAAGGGGGCGGATGTAGTCCACTTGCCTCTGGGTCATCAGGATTTGTGACTAGCCAACGTGCCCCATCTGGTGTGGAAGCCTATGTGGTTGATGCAGGGGGCATGAAGGGTACTCTATAGGATGTCCTTTGGCTGTTGATGAATGATTGGCAGCTGGAACTTCCATCATTGGCACGTGTCCCAGATGTCTTTCCACAATTCTTGTCCTCAGAGGCGGCGACCTATGACTGCCCATTGTTCCTGCTTCCAGGTTGCTATCCAGGTCATAAGGCCTTTGTAAACAGCCAGCTGTCAGTACAGATAGAGCATTTCCTGATTCATGTACTAGTACTATTCATATTCCTCTTAACTTAGTCTATTAACTGTTTTGCATAGCTCCAGTCTCCCACCATATAGTGTCAGTACCGGGTTGTGAGAGGCTGCCTGCTAGCAGATCCATCAGTGCACTAAGAGGATATGGGAACTGTTCCTGTGCCTTCTATAGTGGGAAGTTCAATAGCTGTTTCAGGTGCAGTGAATTTGGTTGTTGATTCTTTTATATAGGACCCTGGTCTGAGAATCTCATGCATTCCTGCACTCAGGGGGCTGGTATTGAAGATGCTGTGCTGTAGCAGGCAGGCTTTCCATTTAGTCAGTGTGCTCAATTGGCCACTGCCAGAACATGGTTTAGAAGCCATGTCAGTTAAGCACCCTTGAATAGGGATGTCCATTTTCAAGGTGACTGGGCAACTTTGCCTTAGTCCTTCTTGCAATAAGGCATTATATGCAGTACACAGTTGCTTTTCCAGAGGGCTGTTTTTTAGTTCTGTCCCTTTCCACAATTGTGACCAAAACCCAAGAGGCATTCCTTTAGACTGTTGCCTCTGCCACAGACCCCACTCAAAGCCAGTATCAGTGCTGGCTACACCCAATTCACAGGGCAAGTCTGGATCTACACCTCCACCTCCACCCCTGTGCTCATGCTTGTGCTATCGCTTTTTGCTTTTTCAAAAGCAACCTGCTGGAGGTCCTCCTATTTCCAAGCATGACATTTTCTAATTAGCATTTATAAAGGTTTTAACATTTGAGCTAAGTGAGGAACAAAATACCCCAGTAATCTCAAGGAAACCTTCAGTTGTTTTAGCATGTGCAGCATAGGAAAACATTTTACCTCATCAATTACTGAGGAAGGAATAATTTTTGTCTTACCTAACCAGACATCACTTAAAAATTTGACAGGGCAGCCAAGGCATTGCAGTTTGTCACAATTAATTGCCCGTTCCTGACTCTCAAGGTGAGAAAACAATAAGCCTGAGGCTTCTTTTAGTTCTGAAAGAGAGTTACTGGTTAACATGACATCATCAACATAGAGGAATAGACTTTTCCACTCAACCAAATTCTTCGCCAAGAGACTGTGGCAGATGGTCAGACTATGTAAACAGCCTTGTGGGAACACGGTGAAAATCCTTTGTTCTTCTTCCTAAGTGAAGGCAAAAGCAGGTTGATTGGCCTTATTTAAGGGGATACTAAAGAAATCTTTAGTTACATCTAAGACAAAATAATATAATTCCATGCCGATTCCTTGCAGTAAAAAGGCAACCTCTGGAACCATTGCATATAAAAATGGTGTTACTTTATTCTTTGCTTCCCAAACCTCTTCCAAATTGTATGCTGTGGTTTTGCCATTTGTTCTACTGTGGTAGCCATTTGCAGGGCTCCTAGTAGGGGATAACTATTAGGCCAGGTATTTGTTGCAAAACAGTCAGCAACCTTGCTGGAGTTTTCAGGGCACCTCCATACTTTCGTGGCAGTCCCCATTCATCTGGGAGGGCAGCCACCCCTCCCCACATGAATGATAGAGGCCAATTTAAGATTTCCCCCATGGATATTTGTCCTGTCATTTGTTGCAAAACAGCAGCCCTGTCAGAGTTTTTTTTTTTTTTCATGGGCAGACTCTGGGAAACAACCCCCACCAGAGTTTTTAGGGTGTTTCCATACCGTTGTGGTGTTCCCCACTCATCTGGGAGGGCAACCACTCCTCCCCATATGGACAGTAGAGGCAAATTTCGGATTCCCCCCTATGCTTGTCTGCATCTGTGGTGGACCCCAGAAAAGCCATGTCCTTTGATCCTCATTCAATATTGCTGGGTGGGAGCATTTTGATTGTATCTATGAAGATGTGACCCACCCAATTGTGGGTGGTAACTTTTGATTAGATGATTTCCATGGAGCTGGGTCTCCACCCACTGAAGGTGGACTTGCTTGCTGGAATCCTTTAAAAGAGGAAACATTTTGGAGAGAGTCCCTTTTTTGGTAGAGCCACGTGAAAGCCAGCAGACACCACCATGTTTGTCATGTGCCCTTCCAGCTGAGAGAGAAACGTTGAACATCTTTGGCCTCCTTGAACCAAGGTATCGTTTCCCGGACACCTTAAATTGGACATGTCTATGGACTTGTTTTAATTGGGACATTTTCTCGGCCTTGGAACTGTAAACTAGCAACTTATTAAATTCCCCCTTTTAAAAGCCATTCTGTTTCTGGTATATTGCATTTCAGCAGCTAGCAAACTAGAACACTCCCACAAATTCTCCCTTCCCAAGACTCATGTCTGCTATGACTGATGGTTCCTTGATTTCCTGGCTGGCTCATCAATTGTTCCAACCCAGTACTTCAAGAGTTTGGGTCCAGGCAGCCCAATGACAAAAGGACACACCAGGTGTGGAGTTAGACCTAAACTTTTTGTTTAGGAAGTGCATGGTCTGGGAATCTAACTTGGGTCTTTCACATGGAAGGCAAGCATTCTACCACTGAAACACCTGTGCACCTTAGACCTGAATTTTAATTAAGGCTTCTGAACAGGTGAAGATTCTTTCCAATGGGAGATGATTAGGAAATGGAAGTTAGAGGTCTGCAAAAGGGGCAGGGGGGAGCAAGGGCTTATAAGGGTTTAGGACAAGGGTTTGAGAACAGAGTTTCAGCATGATATAGGGGTTTGTTATCAACAGTGATCAAAGAAGTGGAATTTTGATGCTTTGTTTACAATACCATTTGTACGTTCTTTACCCCCCTGATGAGATTTGATGACCTTTGATGTCTGTCCTGGTCATGTAGATACTGTGTGCAATGACTGCTTTTAATATGGAGCAGAATTCCAGGCCCTGGGTCTCCGCATTCAGTTTAACCTCTCTCAGGGTTATTTGCATTTAGACCTTAACAAATAAGGGTAATCTTTCTGGCAATATTACAGCTAGATGGATGAGGGGGCCATGGGGGTCTTTTAAGTAACTCCTCAAATCATGCCCTTCAAACAGCTGCATACCCTGCACATGAATAAAGACAGAATGTGTATATGCGTTGATGTGTGTGTGTGTGTGCACAAAAGGGTCATTCTGTAACAGATTTGGATTACCCAAAATGGAAATTAGATCACATTTTTTGTTAGATGCTATTTTCTTTTAGTCCTAGTGTGTGGGCCTAATTAGCACTCTTGGAACTAATTAAAAAGGCATTTATTGGGCACTGACTATGTGCTTGCTGATAGGTATTGGAGATACAAAGACTCTGACTTCAAGAAACTCAGACTTTTGGTGACCTAGACACAGAACATTATATAGCGTCATTGTTGGAAAAGTGATGGAAATATTCACAGGAATTTAGGGGAACTAGAGCAGAGGTCCTCAACCCAGCTGGGAGAGTCAGAGAAGGGTTCCTGGTGGTAGAAGTGAGCCATTGGCATAGGCTTAAAGAATGGGAGGAAATCAGATAGGGCATAAGGCTGGGTGTGTGGGGAGACCAAGCCTTTGGGTATTGCTATACCTGAAGCAAGTGCTGATGCAGTGAGGGGCAAGAAACTTTACAGGAGAGATAGGAAGTTCTTAAACACTGTATTTGGGAGTGTTGATTTTCTTCTGTGGGCCATGGAAGGCTACTAAAAGCTCCAAGAAGAGTAGCAATGTAAGTCAATTTGCATTTCAGGTGGATGATCTGGCAGATGAAGAAGCAGATGGGAGGGAGGCATGTTGTAATTAATCATTGGTGATTATATCTTAGTGAATAATGGAGTTACAAGGTCAGCATTATTTGTATACTGAAGACTTGAACTTTGCCTGATTTTAATTATTTTATTATACTTTAAAAATAGTTTTAAAATCAAAATAATACACACACACACACTCACACACATAGTTAAAAGCCACAATCCCCTCCCCACCTCTTTTCAATTCTAGTCCTGCTCTCCAAAAGTCACCACTTCTCTTTGTTGTTTCTTCTTTTAGTTATTTTTGCCACTCTGTCTGTCTTAGTTTGCCAGTGCTGCTGTAACAAACATCACAGACTGGTTGGCTTAAATAACAGGAACTTATTGTCCCACAGTTTGGGAAGCTAGAAAGCTAAAATCAAAGTGTCAGCAGGATCATGCTTTCTCTGATGTCTCTAACCTGCTGGTGATGGCTTGCTAGCAGTCCATAACTCAATCTCTACCTCTGTCACATGGCCATCTGTCTCCTATTGACTGTACAAATTTCCTCTGTTTATAAGGCTCTAGTCATATTGGTTAAGGCCCATCCTGATTCATTTTGGCTTCATCTTAACTAATAACATCTACAGACTCCCTATTCAAAAATGGATTCATATCTACAGGACTGGGAGTTAGGACTTGGGCATTCCTTTATGGGAGGCATTAGTTGATCCCTAACAGCCTACAAATAATATTCACCATGACTTTGTGATTTGTGAAGTTTATATATTGTTAATTGATTTCCTGTCATGACATGAAGATGTAACTTACCCTGTACTCTGCTTCTACAGCCCTGATCTACTTATATTTATATCATTTTTTTTTAGTTCCTCTATTAGTCACCAATCTGTTAACGTAGGTCATGACCTGAAATCCATGGCTTCCACTCCTGTTTTCACTCAGCATCAACCAAGAAGTATAAATAGATCATAATGAGAGAGGAGAGGGGAGTAGCTAAATGATCAACTCAGGAAACCTCCAATAAAATAAATAATCAAGCTTATTAATCACAGCCTTTCTAGGTAGCCACTTGTCAATATTTTGTTTATTAATGTAGGGAATAACATTTCCATGAAAGGTTTCTTCTCCTTTGTTTTTACCCCCTGAACATATCCCCTAAGCTGTCCAAGCCAGTTGCAACTTATTATGAACTAGTAGTCAAGAATGCTTTTCCACCCAAATTCTTCTGTGATGTATTATGGCCTTAGGTGGGTTGGAAGAGTTCTTTTTTAATGAAAGCAATAATATTTTTGTCTGTACTTGGCAAAAGTGGTGGCATCCAAACCTCCTTCAGAGTATGACAAATTCACATGACTCAAACATAGTCTTATTCTTTGCTGTGGAAAAGAGTAAATTCCTGCTGAGTTCATAGTTGAGTCTGAATGCTGCCCTAAAATATGATCTGAAAATGCAATGAATAGCATTTTTAATCACCTATAAATTTTTTTCAATTATTTCTCACCCCATTCCTTAATTTCCAATTTAATTCTATTATGGTCAAAGAGCACGTTTTGTTTTACTTAAATTCTTTAAAATGTATTGCTATTTGTTTTGTGGCCTAGAGTACAATCTAATTTGGCAAACATTCCAATACACACCTTGGAAAAGTGTCTTTTCTGCTGTTTTTGGGTGGAATGTTTTAAAAATATTGATTAAATCAAGTCGATGGATAGTTTTGTTTGAATCTTTATCTATCTACTGATTTTCTGTCTACTTGTTCTATCCATTATTGAAAGGGGTTACTGAAACATGTACTCTATAATTGTGGATTTGTCTAATTCTTCCTTACAGTTCTATTAGGTCTGCTTCATGTAGTTTGAAGCTGTGGTATCAGGTACCTAAATATATATGTTCTGATGAACTGACATTATGAAATGACTTTCTTTATCTCTGGTAAAATTCTTTGCTCTGAAATCTACTTTGTCAGTTTTCATTTGATTAGTGTTAGCATGGCATATTTTTTCTAGCTTTTTACTTTTAACCTATTTGTGTGTTTATATATAAAGTATGTTTTTTATAGGAAACATATAGTTGGGTTATACCTTTTTATCCAATCTAACAATCCCTGCCTTTCAATTAGGGTATTTAGAACATTTCTATTTACTGTGATTATCAATAAGTTTATGCTTAAATTTATCATTTTGCTATTTGTTCTCTATTTGTCTGTGCTGTTTTTTGTTCTCCTTTTTTCTGTCTTTTTTTAATTAATCAAGGAATTTTATGATTCCATTTTATCTTCTTTGGTGGCTTATTAGTTATAACTTTTTGTATTGTGACTTTATTTGCTGTTTTATGGTTTATAGTATACATCTTCATCTCGTCACAGTCTACCTTCTAGTACTATCTTCCCATGACACATACGTATAAGACCTTACATTAGTCAATTTCGTTTCTCCCCTTCCCTGTTTTATTTTCCATTATTGTTATTACTTAGTTCTATTTGACTTATATATAATTTTACACTGCATTAATATAATTTTTGTTTAAACACTTTTCTTTTAAAGTGATTTAAATAGCAAGAAAAAACTTGTGTATTTACCCATACAATTTCCATTTCCATGATCTTCCACCTTCTGTGTAGATCAGTATTTCCATTTGATATCACTTTCTTTCTGTCTGAAGGATTCACTTTAACATTTCTTGTAATGTGGATCTTTTGGTGATAAATTATCAGCGTTTTGTGTCTGAATAAGTCTTTATTTTACCTTCATGTTTTTATTAGAGAAATTGTATGTTTACAGAAAAATCATGCAGAAAGAACAGAGTCCACATGTACCTCCACTCACAGAAGGAGTATTTCCCATTGAAAACATTTTGCATTAGTGTGGTACTTTTGTTAAAATTGATAAAACAATATTATTATAATTATACTGTTAATTATAGTCCATAATTTCTACTAGGGTTCACTATTTGTGTTGCATAGTCCTATGGCTTTTTATAGATTTTTACTCTTTTAATAGATCTATTACCTACTATTACCCTCTTTAACTACATTCAAATCTACAATTCAGTGGTGTTAATTACGTCCACAATGTGATGTCTCCTTTACTACCATCCATTACCAAAACTTTTCCATCACCCCAGACAGAAACTCTGCATTCCCTACCCCCACCCCAGTCCTTGATAATCTGTATTCTAGCTACTGACTCTATGAATATACGCCCTCTAACTATTTCATATCAGTGAGATCATACAATATTGTCCTTTTGCGTCTCGCTTATTTTTCACTCAACACAACGTCTTCAAGGTTTACCCATGTTGTGGTATGTGTCAGAATTTCATTCCTTTCTCAGCTGAAGAATATTCCAGTGTATGTACACAACAATTTTGTTTATCTATTCATTGCTGATGGATACCTGGGTTGTTTCTACTTTTTGGCAATTGTGAATAAGCCTGCTGTGAAAATTGGTGTGCATGCATCTGTTCAAGTCCCTGCTTTCAATTCTTTTGGGTCTATAGGTAGAAGTGGGATGACTGAGTCATATTTACATGGTAATTCTATACTTAACTTTCTGAGTAACTGCCAAAATTCTCTTCTACAGCAGCTGCACAATTTTGTATTCTAACCACAAGGTATAAATATTCCTATTTCTTCCACATTCTCCCCAACACTTCTTATTTTCCTCTTTTTTAAAATAGAAGCCATTCTAGTCACTGTTTGACTGTTCTAGTTTGTAAGCTGTCAGAATGTGATATACCAGAAATGGAATGGCTTTGGAGAATTTATTAAATTGCAAGTTCACAGTTCTAAGGTGGTGAAAATGTCCAAATTAAGGCCAGGCTATGGAAATATCCAAATTAAGGCATCCAGGGAAAGATACCTTGGTTCCAGAAAGCTGATTATGTTCAGGATTCTCTCTCAGCTGGGAAGGCACTTGGTGACATCTGCTTGCTTTCTCTCCAAGAATCTTCAATGGCTTCCCCGGGACTCTGTCCATTTTGGTTGGCTCTGTGGGTTCTGGTGGCTTTCGTGGCTCTAAAGCTTTTTCCAAAATGGTTCCCTCTTAAAGGGCTCCAATAAGCAGCTCCACCTTGAATGGGTGGAGACACATCTCCATGGAAACCATCTAATCAAAACTCACCACCCACAATTGGTGGGTCACATCTCCAAGGAAGCAATCAAAAAAGCTCCCACCCAGCAATATTGAATGAGGACTAAAGAACTTGGCTTTTCTGGAGTCCACAACAGATTCAAACTGGCACAACTACTACGTGTCTGGGTGTGGTTCTCTTTTAATTTATCCTGTTTGGGGTGATTAGGCTTCTTGAATGTGTATATTCATGCCTTTTGTTAAACGGGGAAAGATTCCTGCCAACTTGAATGCTACTATAAACCAACTAGACATAACAGGCATATTCAGAACCTTCACCCAACAATAGAAGAATTCAAATTCTTCTTCTTCATGAATAGATAGGCAAAATGTGTTATATACATGCAATAGAATATTTATCAGCTGTGAAAAGGAATGAAGTACTGATACATGTGACAACATGGATGAAATTCGAAGATGTCATTTTGAGTGAAATAAGCCAGACAAAAAAGGACAAGTATTCTATGATTTCACTGATATGAAATAATTAGAGTAAGCATATTCATAGCCAGAAACTAGAATGCAGATTACCAGGGGTAGGGAATACAGAATTACTGTTTGGGGTGATGGAAAAGTTTTGGTAATGGATGCTGTTGACAGTAGCCTAACATTGTGAATGTAATTAATACCATTCAATTATATACTTGAATGCAGTTAAAAGGGGGAAATTTTAGGTTGCATATACATATATATATATAATATATATATATTAGAATAGAAATTAAAAATAAACCCAAAGACTGTACAATACAAACAATTAGCCCTAATGTAAATTATGCACTGTAGTTAATAGGTTAATTATGGTAACATTGTTTCACAATTGTGAGAAAGTTACCACACAAGTGCACAGTGTTCATAATTGGGAAAATGTGTGTATGTGTTGGGAGTGTATGTGTGAACTTATATTTTCTGCATGATGTCTCTCTAAACTTACATCATTTCTAGTAAAAAATTAAAAAATTAAATTAATATTAAAAATGTCAATTTCAGAGGTGTTGGTATATCAGTAGGATAAATTCTTAGGAATGGAATTGTTGGATCAGAGGTATTATTTATAATTTTGACGTTGTCAGATTGTCCTCCATTGGGGATTTGCCAAAATATGTTCTCACAAGTAATGTATGGAAGTACCAATATGATGTACTTTTGGATTTTATAAATACAATTAAAAAAACGTATACATCTCTAAATATTGATGAGATTGGACATTTTTTCAAATACTTAACACCTAAGGGTAGGACTTCAAAATGATATCTTATTGATTTATTGAACACCAAGAAAATACTTTGGAGAATAGGGGAATCATAGGAAGAAACCTTCAAGTCATTTTAACATTTTTCATCATGAAATTCTTATTCAAGTCAATGGATGTTTATCAGAATCACTGAGTATCATCTCAAACATCTATCACTGTAACAGTTCATGTTAACATAATATTTTCTCTGGTCCCAGTTATATACAAACCAACTCACCAACGTATAAACCCATTATATTTCTAATTCTGTTTTCAGGTTATCACCCCTGATCTATACCTATCTGTGATAAAATATCCAAGTTTCAATACATTATATTCATTTCTTTGAGGCTTAAAATATAACTGACAGCTTCTATATATTATTATTTTTAAATGAACTTTCATTTTAAATTTAGAGAAAAAATTTGAAGATAGCGCAGAGAGTTCCCATGCACCCCTTGCCCAGTTTTCCCTATTATTAACATCTTATGATAGAGTATATTTGCTACAATTAACAAAATATATATTGATACAATTATTATTAACTAAAGCCCATATTTTATTCAGCGTTTTTCCTTTTTACCTAATGTCCTTCTTCTGTCCCTGGATCCCATTCAGGATTCCACACTACATTTACTTGTCAAGCCTCCTTGGACTCCTCTTGACTGTGCCATTTTCTCAGACTTTCCTTGCTTTTTGATGGCCTTGACAGTTTTGAGGAGTACTAATAAAGTATTTTGCAGACTGTTTTTCTATTGAGAATTCTTGGCTGTTTTTCTCATGATAGACTGGGTTGTGGGTTTTGGGGGGAAAGACCACAGAAGTGAATTGCCATCACAGTAAGGGTATATAGTATCACCATATCTTATCTCAATGTTTATATTGATTGCCTGAGATAGTGTTTGTCTTGTTTTTCTACCATGAAGTCACTCTTTTTCCTCTTTTCCATACTGTACTCTCTGGAAGGATATTGGAAAATGCAGCCCACACTTAAGGGTTGGGGAATTATTTCATCTTCCTGAGAACAGAGAATCTACATGAATTATGTGGGCTGTTTCTGCAGGAGACTTGTCTCTTCTCTCCCATTTCTTTATTTATTCAATAATTTATTTATATATGTTTGGACTAATATATATTCAGTTTATACTTTGGGTTATAATCCAATACCATTTATTTGTTTTGTTGCTCAAATTGTTCCAGCTTTGGCCATTGGGAACTCTTTCAGTTGGATCCTATGTCCCTCTGACAACCGCTCCTCCTCCATTATGTGTTTGTATGTGATTAACACCTTCTTACTTTCTGGCACTATAAGATGCTTCAGGGTCATTTTGTATATTTCTTGCTTTAGTTCTAGAATCAGCTATTTCTCCAAAGATCTCTGGCTCTCTAAGATCTGGGTCCAATGAGATAATCCAATCAGTTAACCACTTTTAAGGAGGAAGAGACACTCTTTCACTGCTTCTTCAGCCAGTGAGCTTCTCTTATGGAGTCCATCCAGACCCTTCATCAGAGCTGCCAGCTTCATAGCCTGCCCTACAGATTTTGGATTCTTCCATTCCCACAGTTGCATGAAACACCTTTATAAATCTCCTATTTACACATCTCTCCTCTTGGTTCTGTTTCTCTAGACAATTCTGATTAACACAGATGGTGTATGAATATCAGTCCACAACTCAGATATTTTGTTTTCCTTTAAGTCCACCTGTATCCAACCCTGTGCCCTCATCCCGCTGGGGTGGTAGAGGTTCATTTTCAGACATGCGTGGGGCTCCATGCCTCAGGGCTGTGTGAATGTCCAGGGATCTTATGGAGCTCTAGACCTGGGACAGGCCGTCTGTCTATCCTGGTTGCTGCTGAGATGCTGTGGTCCCAGCCAACCTGGCCCTCTGGCCACATCTGGCCCCAAGTCCTCTTGCTTCAATTGAGGTGGGTGCCCATAATAAGGCAGAGGGTCCAGCTCCTCTGGGTCCATGTGCGGCCCCTCCTCTGGGTTAGGCACCTCCTGGGGTCTCCCATGACCATTGTCTTGGTCCTAACTCTCTCTGGACTCTAACCTCTTCTCTTTTCCAGTGAAGGGCCAGATCCTCCTATGGCTCAAAGGCCCTTTCCCTATTGAAATGACATTTTTTTTTTCCAAAGAAAGAAAGGAAACTTGCAGGAAACTTTTGATTTGGGCCCTGTAACTTCTTACACCTCCCATCATCATGAGGCACAAACAGGTCTGTTTGAAATGGGGAAGGGGGTGGGGGGAAGGAGAACAAAGCCAAGGTAGTATTTCAATAAACTCCCTGACTTAAATTGATCACTGTGGGTATAGAAAGACAAGGTGATAAACTGCTCTCAATGAGAGTTATTGGGGCAAAAGAAGCATTTTCTACTTGCAGGTTGTGGAGTCTGTGAGTCCACTACAGAGAGCAAAGTGTACCCTTTCACACATACTAGCAGTGGGACTCCTTAACTGAGTCACTTTCCTGGGGAGACTTTTGGATGACTGGAAGGCTAGAGTGCCAGGCCGCAGCGATTCCAACGCTCTGCTGTTTCGGTCACAAGGACAATTGTTGGTTCTGGCCCTGGCTGCAAGATTCCACCTCAGATTTGAGTTTTGGACTGTGGTGCTTTTATGCTTCCAGCAATGAGACTAGTCAATGGAAATATTGCCCCTTTAATGCATAAAAATGGAGACTTAACTTGGTGGGTTGTAAGCATGAAGTGATATTCTTTTCTATGACCACTGCTTTCAATTGTCCTCTGCCCACTCTCCTCGATCGATTAGAAAGCAGATTTTTATTACATCTTAGGCTGATCCTCTTACTTTCTAGTCGCTTTCAATTTATTGAAATTAGTCCAGTTTAATGTCTAATCTTTCATCTCATTCAAAACTTTCCCTTTTCTCCCATTACAGGCCAGACTTCTAGCTTAAAAACACTGGGCAAGGACGATGTGTGGTCAACACTTATGTCCCTTTCCTCCTCTCTCTTGGGATTAGGTGCAAAGACAATTACAGTTAACAATCTTCTCATGCTGCTAAACTTTTGCTAAAACTGATGGGCTGTGGATGGTCTCTTTGTGGTAGACATCCAGAGTTTGAGTCTCTCATGGAATATATAAGTTAGTTCTTAGGTGGCCATGTGAGGCTTCCTCACTGCACACTTCCCTTTTTGGAAGCTCAGTGCACACTTCCCTTTTTGGAAGAAGTCCTCCAGACTTCTTTAGCCCCCACTACTGGCAGGCTCCCCTTACCCGAGGCTGCTCACCTGGGAGGCAGATCTTCACAGTACTCATGGGGAGGCAGATTTCTGCCAGCACCTTCCCCAAGAACCACTCAACCCACAGGAAGCCCAAGTGTCCACTCCAGGCCAAAGGAGGGAACTCATGCTTCTCACTGTCAGCTCTTCTCTGAGACCTATAGTTTCCCTCCATTCTGCTTTCTCCAGCTTAGGTAGGCACAGAAAAAAAAATATCATCAAATCTACCACACGAGGATCCCATTCTCCTCTTTTGTAGGTACCTCTAACCCTGCAAAAAGGGCTGGATATTTATCTGTTGTGGGGGCTGTCCCGTGCATTGGGGGATATTTACTACAACTGGATTACAGTTGTGGCAATCATAAATGTCTCCAGAAATTGCCAAATATTTCCTGGGGATAGGGTGGCCAAGTTTTCTAGTGTCAGGGCCGGTTTGGTTTGAAGAATATTTCACCCTCCCCCACTCTCCCAAGCTGTCCATGTCTGAATACCCCAAAAGCTACCTTACTACATCAAAAGGGGCCTTGCAGATGTGACTAAGTTAAGGATCTCAAGAAGGGGAATTTATCCTGGATTATTTGACTGGGCCAGTGTGATCACAAGAGCTCTTAGAGGAGGAGGCAGGAGGGTCAGAGGAGACATGATGCTGGAAGCAGGAGTCAGAGATGGGATTGCTGGCTTTGAAGATGAAAAAAGGCCATGAAGAAAAGAATGCAGGTGGCCTCTGGGAGCTGGAAAAGGCAAGGAAAGGGATTCTTTCTTAAGAATCTCTTCCTTCCTGAAGGAATACTGTTCTGTCAATACTTTGCTTTTAGTTTCATGAGATTTCTTGCCTTAGACCTGTAAGATAACACATCTGTATTCGTTAAGCCAATAAGTTTGTGGCAATTTGTTACAGAAGCAATAGGAAACAAATCCTTAGTCCCAAACAAACCAGGACTATTGGTCACCCTACGTGGGGGGCAAAATTGCCCCTGGATGAGAAACACTTCTCTAATATTTCGGAGTGATTTCTTGAGCTTTTCTTTGAGAAGGAACATATCCTTTTCCCATCTCGGAGGATGGAGAGGGCATCACTTCTTAACACAGAAAATTACACTCCTCACAAGGGCAACTATGCAATAATTTCTTCTTTCCTCTCCCCTAACTCAGGCCTTTTCTTCTGAGCGTCCGGAGCGGGCAGGGGTTGTGTGGTGTAGGGTTTGTGGGGGTACCTGACACATAGTTGCTCGGATCCCTTCAGAATGTAGGGGCACAACATTCCTTTTTGTCCTCAGGTTTTGCCAATTGCTTTTGTTAATTCCAAGGCAAAAGAAAATCTCCTATTCAATTTTCTGCTAACCTCAGAACTGACATTCGGGAGAGGCTTTTATAGCTTGCAAAAAGCAGCTTCTGCTTTCTGATTATCTATGTGTAAGAAGCTCGGATTTTAGTTACAGCATCCATGGTGGACTCCTGCTTGTCCCGCAATATGCACTCTGCCAAAGCAATAGAATTTTAAGCAGAGAGCTTGACTTCCCAGTCAAAGAGTACATTTTCAAGCCTTCCTAGCAGCTAGCTGTGCACAAATGACTAAGATCTGGCCAATAGGATGCTTGTGAGTGCTGGGTTCCGTCCTAAAAAGGAAATAGCTTGCCCTCTACTTCCTCTTTTCCCTCGGGAAGGAAAGTAGATAAAACAGTGTTGAGGATTGCTGCCGTGGCTCAGCAGGCAGAGCTCCGACCTGCCGTGCTGGAGGTCTGGAGTTCGATCCCTGGTGCCTCCTGCCCATATGCAAATTAAAAAACAAAACAAAACAGTGTTGAATCAGCTACAACTAAGCAGACAAGAACACCACCCCAGGGGTTGTAGAGTCACTAGGTAGAAAGATCCTGGATCCCTGCATGGCCTCTTGGAGTAGAGCTACCTACCCACCTGGTCTGCCTGCCTGAATCTGGATAGTTAAGTGAGAGGAAATAAAGATCTATCTTGTCTGAGTCCTTGAGTTTTGGGGTCTTCTGATAGCACACCTTATCCTGTCCCTTAACTAGTGTGCAGATGGTGCTGACAGATAAGAGGAGAATTAGGGTCTCCCCTCCCCTCTCCTGACCACCCTTGGTCAACCACTGATGTTATCCCATTAAGTACTGACGATCCCACTGTGCTGAACCTCTGGGTTCCTTCCAGTTATTATAAATAACACTGCAAATTGCATGAAAGGGGTCATAGCTGTCATGACTAAGTGTGGGTGCTGAAACAGCCCTGCCTGGCCTCAGAGCCTGGCTCACATACTTAGTAGCTATGAGACTCCTTATATGTTTCTTACTGGCTCACTGAGTCATTTCCTCATCTGTAAAATAGGGCTACTAAAAAGAATTATTTATCTCACAGGGTTTGGGAATTGAATGACTAAATATATGCAAAGCACTTAAATAGGCTCCAGCTGTTGTGGATAATGACAATAAGTGTTATCCATCTTCGTTATTAATCTTCGCTTGCATGTCTGGTTATTCAGGAATCAATTCCTCGAAGAGGAATTATTGGATCAGTGAGTATAAATATATTTAAGCCTCTTGGTGAGTATTTCCAAGTCGCTTTCTCAAAGTTTGCACCAGCTTGCTCTTCTTCAGGTAGAGTGCGAGCATGCCCATGTCACTGCATTCTTACAGGTCACAGCGGACTTTATAAATGAAAAAACATAAATCACGTAAATATCTGTGACCTTAAGAACACATCTTCAGTGAAGCATAGGACAAATATTGCAGCAATTGCAAGGAATAAATGGGCTCATCTTCTTGAGAGAGTCTCCATTCTCACTCTGTCTATAGGAAGCAGAGTTGCAAACAAAGATGGTCACTGAAAGGAGAAGGTATTCCTTGTTGCTATTTTTTCTTTTTTTTGCCACACTTAACCAAAGTGTACTTGCAAGATCACAGGTGCCCAGACAGAGCTTGGCACTGAGTAGACACTCACATGTTTGTTGAAAGAATGTGTTCAATGCTTTCACAGGGTCACTGAGTTTTAGAGTTTGAGAGACTCTTGAGTTCCTTTAGCCTAACCAGTCAGTCAGTTAGGAAACTCTTCTAGGGCCTCTGACAATGGACTCATCCCATCAACCCTTTCAGAGATAAGGTCTCAATGAAACAGTCTAAACTTTCCAGGCATTACAAATTACTGTCTTTGCTCGCTTATATTGAGTCTAAGTGAAACTCCTGGAAAACAAATCAAGAGCCTTAATACACAGTAGTGCCAAATTTTGACCCAGAAATTTCACTTCTAGGAATCTATCCTAAGAAAATAATTCCAAATGTGGAAAAAAAGAGTGTTATGTGTGAATCCACTGTAGCATTATTGATACTAGTAAAAACTGGAAATAATTGAAATGAACAATTGGGTAATGATTAAGCAATAAGTAAATTAGGGTTAACAATAGTGACAGCTAATAATTATTGAGCACTTTCAAGTGCCAGGAATCATGGGAAGAATGTAATGTATTTTATTTAGTACTCACAGAACCTAGTGAGGAACTTTTACTATTTTCTTCCTATCTTGCAAATGAGGAAACGGAGGAACAGGAAGATTAAGTTCCTTGCCCGAGGTCATACAGCCTGTAATAGCAAGGATGGGATCCCAGGTCTTTGTGACTTCAAAGCTTCTCCTTTTATGCCTTTGGGATTGATACAGGGAGAGGATACTCAGAAACACTCAGAAACATCATTTGTGTAACTGGAGAAATGATTTCATTCCAGGTATTGCTATCCTCAAGCAACCCATCACATTGTCTGAGGACCCACGAAAAGAAGGTTTCCCAAGAGAGTGGCTGGGCATACTTCTGGAAGCATCCTTTTAGAGGTTCTTTAGCTTCAGAAAGGTAAAAGGTAAATTTATTCCACTGACTAGAACTGTTGTTGATTGGAAAAAATCATTCACTGGTTGTTCTGGAGTTCCTGAGTATTCCTTTGCATATATATATATATATGTTTTAAATACTCCTTGGCCATCACGGTTCCATTATAAAAATGACACATGCATTAGTGAACATCCATGTGTTTCTACATTTACCATGAAGCTTTCTGAGGCTAATTCCAACTGTTGGTGACTATCTTCCTATATTTGCACTATTTTAGAACACATAAACACAAACTTTTTATCATGTCCTTGCCTTGGACTTGCTGTCTAGATGTTTCAGTTATATATGGTGTTATAAATATATATCTAGATATATATACTGGCATACCAACAAAATTATCCACATCCCTAGAACAGAGGCTCTTGTCCATTGTTTTCTTTGTGGTCCTCAGAGTAGGGTTCCCAAACGCTGTCATGCAATAATGTCCATGACAATATTTTTAACTGTCCAAGTTTAAATGAAAAAAAAAAAAAGAATAGATAGTTAAGAGAATAAAAAGACAAGCCACAGACTGGGAGGTAATATTTGCAAAGCATGTATCTGAGAAAGGACTTGTATCCAGAATATTTAAAGAACTTTCAAACTCAGTAATAGGGAATCCAAACAACCTGATTAAAAAATGGGCTAAAGAACAATACATTTCACCAAAGAAGATATGTGCATGGTAAATAAACACATGAAAATATGCTTAACATCATTAATCAATATGGAAATGAAAATCAAAACCACAAATACCACTTAAAAACTGTTAGAATATCTAAAATAAACAAAACTGACAATATCAAATGCTGGTAAGGATATGGGACAATTGGACCTCTCCAATATTGCTGATGGGATTGTAAAATGGCACACCCATTTTTGGCAGTTCCTTTGTAAAGTTAATATATCTTATCATATGAACCAGAAATCCCTCAACTAGGTCTTTACCCAAGTGAAATGAAAACCTTTGTTCACACAAAAATCTATGTGTGAATGTTTCTTGTGGTTTTATTCATAATCACTAAAAACTTGAAAGAACCCAAGTATCTTTCAACTAGGGAAAGGATAAACAAATTGTGGCACATTCACGTAGTAGAACAGCACCCAAAAATAAAAGGACTGAATTACTGATATGTGCAATAGCATGGATGAATCACAAATGCATTATACTAAGTGAAAGAAGTTAGACTCAAAAGGCTATACACTGCATGATTCCATTTATGTGATGATCTTGCAGGGAAAACTATAGGAATAGAAAACACATCAATGGTTGCGGGGGGTTGGGAGTTGGGGGAGGAGTGAATTGCAAAAAGGTACAGAGGAATTTCTAGGGAGAAAATATTGTTTTATTTAGTTGTTGGGTCGTGGTGGCATTACACAACTACAGATGTTTGTTAGAACTCAAGAACTGTATACTAAAAGGGGTGAGATTTACTGTAAACTGTATTTCAAAAAATTGGAAGAAAAGAGTAACAGTGAGTTTTAATAAAACTACTCAATCAGCAAATGTTATACATAACACATGCATTATAATTTGTAGCACTATGTTAATGGTAGTACAGTATATTATTTTTTATTTGATAGAAAGAGACGTTGGCAACTGTATCTGAACCCCAGATTTTTTATGTGAATCTTGCTGGTTTATGTCATCTCAACCCAGGAGTCATTGCCTTAGAAGGTCAGGCTCCAGGTTAAGTCAGGGTTGTTGGTGCTGAAAAATGAAACCCACGCAAATCATATTGAGAAAGTGTTCTGGAGAAATAGAAATTATTCTCATGGAAACCAATTGTAAAAATTCCCCTTGTCTTTGGAAACCAGCAAGACTTCAGGCAGCTTTTCTCTCCACCCTTCTCCCTGGTGTCACTCTCCTGATTTCTTATTCTCTCTCCAAACATATTTCTCTGCCTCTTCCTCCCTCCCTCCCTTCCTTCCCCTTCCTTCCATTGCTCTGCTTGCACATGATCCTACTCCACGTCAGTGCCCAGGACACAGAATTCATTGCCTCAGCTGGGCTTTGGTGCTCTCCCCTCAGTACAGTCAGCCACTGTGGCCCAAGCTCAGGCTAGAAAGAGCTATGAATATACCCAAGATTAAGAAGTGGGGAAGGCAATGACTGGTGTTTTTAGTACAAATGAGTTGTGTTCATAGTCTGCTCTTTTTAATGCTTGCAAATGAGCAAAAGTTAACCGAGGCAGGATTCCAAGCTTCTTTCTTCTGTCAACCAAAGCAGGTCCTGAGGTGTGGGAATTTGTCCTACTGAAATACTGTTGTTTACAACACACCTATAGGATACACCACTTTTTCACAGCACAGAGATTAATGAAAACAGCTTTTATTTAATTTGTCATGCCTGTGATTAAATCCTTGCCCTAATTTGTTGGTATTCATCTTTACAGACCTGATGAGTATCCATCAATTAAACTTTCCAATGTCCTTGTACCCTTACTTATTGGACAAAAAATCGAAGACTCAGAGAGGTCAAAGGGATTGCAAAGGTTATACATCAGGTACTTTCATCATTTTAGGACATTAAATTGACTGCCTAATTTCTGTAACCATGAGTTGGAAACAACTGCTATACTATGTCTTTTTAAAGATTTTTTAAATGAGATTTAAAACATTTTCACTGAAAAATACTCTACCCATCAAGTGAAGACTCCCTTCACCCACTGGTAATCTCTAATCTACTTTCTGTTTCTGTGAATTTGCTAATTCTAGCTATTTCATATAAGTGATGTCACAATATTTTTCCTGGTGTGCCTTACTTATTTCACTCACCATAATGTTTTCAAGGTTCACTCATGTTATAGCTGGTCTCAGAGCCTCATTCCTTCTTATGGCTGAATGACATTGCATTGTATGTATGTACCACATTCTATTTACCCATTCATCTGTTGATGGACACTTGGATGATGTGTCCAATACTATCTTTTGGCTAGTATGAATAATTCTGCTATGAATACTGGTGTACAAGTGTCTGTTACAGACCTGGTTTCACTATCTTTGTGTATATACCTATGGGTGGAATTGCTGGTAACTCCATATTTAACTTTTTCAGGAACCATTATAATGCTGTCCACAGAGGCTGCACCATTTTACATTCCCATCAACAATGCTCTAGAGTTCTAATATTTTAACATCCTCTCCAACACTTATTTTCCATTACTAAAATAATAGCTATCTTTGGGTGGTACAATGGTGGCTCAGTGGCAAGAATTCTCACCTGCCAAGCTGGAGACACCGGTTCGATTCCTGGAGCCTGCCCATGCCAAAAAAAAAAAAAAAAAAAAAGCTATCTTTGTGGGTGTAAAGTGGTATCTCTCTGCTTTTGATTTGCATTTCCCTAATGGCTAATGGTGTTAATCATCTTTTCAAATGCTTAGTGGCAATTTGTGTACCTTCTTAGGAAATCTGGGCTGTTCGACTCCTTTGCCCATTTTTCAATTGGGTTGTTTGCCTTCTTGTTGTGTTGTAAAAGTTCTTTATGTACTCTGAGTATTAGACCCTTATCAGATATATGGTTTGAAACCATTTGCTCCCAAACTGTGGGTTGTCATTTCACTTTTTAAAAAATATCCTTTGATGTGCAAACATTTTTAGTTTTGATGAAATTGAATTTAGTTGTTTCTTTTGTTGCTCTTGCTTTTGGTGTCATACCTAATAAACGGTTGTTGAATCCCAGGTACTGAAGATTTGTCGCTAGTTATTGTCTAAGAGTTTTATGATTTCAGCTCTTATATTTAGGACTTTGATCCATTTTGAATTTTTTGAGCCAGGGGCCAAACTTCATTCTTTTGCAAGTGAATATCTAGTTTTCTCTTACCATTTGTTGAAGAGACTTCTTTCTCCATTGTATGTATTTGGCAACCTTATAAAAATCAATAGGTCATTGATGTGTGGGTTTATTTCTGTACTCTCCATTCTAGTCCACTGGTCTACTTGTCTATCCTTATGCCAGTACCACATTGATTTCTTTACTATAGCTTTGTAGGAAGATTTGAGATTGGGAAGTCTAAGTCCTCCAACTCTGTTATTTTTCAAAATTGTTTTGGCTATTTGTGGCTCCTTACAGTTTCATATGAATTTGAGGAGGGCTTTTCCATTTATGAAAAAAGACTGCTGTAATTTTGACTGGGATTTCATTGAATCTATACATCACTTTGGGTAGAGTTGACATCTTAACAGATTTCATTGAAATGTAGATCACTTTGTGTAGAATTGATCTAACTATATTAAGCCTTCCATTCCATGACATGGGATGTTTTTCCATTTATTCAGATCTTCTATAATTTCTTTCAGCAGTGTCTCATAGTTTTCTGCATATGTCTTTCACATTATTGGTTAAATTTATTTTTAGGTATTTTATTCTTCTAGAGGCTATTATAAATGGAATTGCTTTTTAAATTGCCTCTTCAGATTGTTCATTGCTAGTGTATAGAAACACAATTTTTGCATGTGTGTTGATCTTAAACCCTGCCACTTGGCTGAATTTATTTATTAACTCAAGTAATTTTCTTGTGGATTCTTTTGGATTTTCTTTATATAAGAACATATAACTGCAAATAGATATAGTTTTGCTTCTTTCTTTCCAATTTGGATACCTTTTATTACTTTTTCTTGCTTAATTTCTCTGCTCCCCCCCCCATTTTTGTACTTGTTACTACTTATATCTTTGTACATATATGTCTGAATATCTAGATTTATCATTACTTTCTATGCATTTGTATTTTATCACCTGTAGGAAGTAATAAGTGGAGTTTATGTGTCAAAAATACAACTGGCATTTATACTTACCCAAGTGGTTACTGTTTTAGTCTGCCAAAGCTGCCATAATGCCACACACCAAAGATGGATCAGCTTTTAATAAAAGGGAATTTATTTAGTTAAAAAATGGGCCAGCAGTGGTGGCTCAGTGGCAGAGTTCTTGCCTGCCATGCCGGAGACCTAGCATGTCAAACAAACAAACAAACAAACAAAACACCAAAAACCAAAAACAACAACAAAAAAACTTATAGTTTTTCAGAGGAAAGGCAGCTAGCTTTCATCTGAGTTTCTCTGTCACATGAGAAGGCACACTGTGATGTTTGTTGGCGTCTTCTAGCTTCTGGGTCGAAAGGCTTTCCCTGGGGCAATTCCTTTCTGCATCTCCAAATGTCTAGGCTGAACCACGTGCTGAGATGAGGTATGCTGAGCTGCTTGGGCTGAACTGTGTTGAGCTCTTCTCTGACCTCTCTCTTTTAAGCCTCTAGCTAATTAAATTAAACATTACTTATTGCAGAAGGCATTCCCCTTAACTGACTGCAGATGTAATTAACTGTAGATGAGCTTCACATGCTAATAACTCAAGTCCACAGCAACAGAACTAGGCACCATCACCTGGCTAAGTTGACATCAGAACCTAACTACCACCGTTATTTTACCATGTCTTTATTTCTTTATGTGGCTTTAATCCCCTGTCTAGTGTCCTTTCCTTTCAGTCTGAAGAACTTTTAGCGTTGCTTGTAGAGTTGGACTAGCAGTGATGAGTTCTCTCAGTTTTTGTTTATCTGAGAATGTCTTAATCTCTCCCTCATTTAAATCTGGTGAAAGAGTCTCACCAGATATAAAATTCTTGACTGTTAGTTGTTTTTCTTCAGCACTTTAAGTGTTTAAACCCACTGCCTTCTTGCCTCCATAGTTTCTGATGGGAAATCAGCACCCAATCTAACCGAGACTCCCTTGTTGCTTTTCTCTTGAAACTTTCAGAAATCTCACCTTGTCCTTTGCATCCGATAGTGTAATCAGTATATGACAAGGTATATTTTTCTCCATGTTTATCCTGTTTGGTGTTCCCTGAGCTTCTTGAACCTGCATATTCATGTATTTTGCTAAGTTTGGGAAGTTCTCTGTCATCTTTCTGCCCTTTCCTCTCTTCTCCTTTTGGAACTCCCATAATGTATAGATTGGTGTGCTTGATGTCTGCTTGATACCCTTAGCCATCTTAGGATATATTTGCTTTTAATATTTCTTTTTTCTTTCTGTTCCTCAGCCTCAGTCATTTCAAGTGACTTATCTTCAAGTTCACTGGTTCTTACTTCTGCCAGCTCCAGTCTGCTCTTAAACCCCACTGGGCATTTTTCACTTCAGTTATTGTGGTGTTTAACTCTAGTATTTCTGCTTGGTTCCTTTAAAAAAATTCTCTCTCTTTACCTAGACTCTTATATTCTTCATAAATTGTTTTCCTGTTATCCTTTAGTTCTTTCTTTGTATTTTCCTTCATCTCCTTGAGCATTTTAAAGATTTTTTTAAAAGGCTTTGTTTGTTATGTGTACATTATGGTCTTCTTCATTGGTGTTTTTTTTATTTTTTACCCTTTTCTTTTGGATGGTCCATCATTTCCTGTTTCTTTGTTTTGTACTCTTTTGTTGCACACTGTATATTTCAAGATTTAAAAATATTAATTCTGGGATTTACTTCATGGGATGTCTGTTTCTTTGTTTTGTAACCAGCAGGTGATATGTAGCCAGAATCTGGCCACATTTCCCAGCAGCCACCATATCCACTGCTGCTACCATGGGCTGGTTCCTGGTTTGTGCTCATCCTCACTTACAAAAGCTGAACTCTGCAGCCTCTCCCTTCATCTGGCACTTCTGTGGTTGTTCTAAATGTCTGGTCTGATTTCAGGGCTACAATCTAGTTAATTCCAATCTCTTTTTCCAGCTTATTCTTTTTTTGTGTGTGTGTGTGCTGTATGGTGGGGTCACATTTCATTATTTTTCCATGTGAATATCCCATTGTTTCAGCACCAATTGTTGAGTTTTTGCTTGTTTGGTCTTTTTTTTTTTTTTGCATTGCTTGTTTGTTTTTTGGGAAGTGCAAGGATCGGGAATTGAACCCAGGTCTCCTGCATGGCAGGTGAGAATTCTACCACTGAACTACCCTTGTACCCCAGTCCATTCATTTTTATGGTGGCAGTAGTGATTTGTGAAATCTCCTCCAATCTTTGTCTCTGTGCTCTCCTTTTAAAAAGTTTTTCTTGCACAAGGAATACATGCTCATTATAGAAAAGACTACAAAATATAGATAACAAGCTAGAAGAAATAGCAGATGCAAAATATTCCATTTAAAATGCAACAAAGGAAGAACTCTGTTTATAATCATTGAGGCAGATTATCTTCTCTACATTCAGAACACCAGCAAATTCTTTTTTCAGAAATGGAGAAGTGAATATTTTCCTCCTCTTCCCACACTCTACCCACCCCTTCAGTCTCTCAGAGAGGGAGAGTCACTCCTCAGCTCATGGCAGTCATGTGGCTTACAGCCTGGAGTTTCCCATTGTCTTCATGGAGCAAAAGCAAGTACATGGCTGAAGATGAGATGAGGCCTGGAGTAAGGACTATGAAAATGTGCCCTGTCTTGGAGAAAAACAGCTCAGTTCAACACATGTACTGAAGACGAAATGTGCCCTGTGCTGGAGAATGACAGTAACACCCTCAGCTTGAGCCAGAAAAGTACTATGACAGAGCTATATAGAAGGTAAGATTATTTGTCCTATTTATAGCTGAGGATGCTGAGGGTTTCCGAGGTTAAGTGACTTCCTAAGGAACCACAGTTAGTGATCTTTAGAGACAGAATTTGACCCGAGACAGCCAAACTCCAGAGCTTGCTACTTTAACCAGAACCTTCTGAAGAAGACCCAATTCCACAATTCTTGGTTTCTTTTCAAAAAATTGGGGAACCAAGGGCAGGACTTTAAACACCACCAAAAAGTAAAAAGAGAGATTAACAATCATTTATATTTCTACCACCCAGAAATTAACCAAGTATTGCTATTTGTTTTCAGGATTTTTTTCTTTAAAGAAAAATCACATGCTTACTATAAAGAGCTCAAACAGTACAGATAGCTACAAAGACAAAAGGAAAATATTACCACTTCAAATTCCCACTATACATTCACCACCTTAGACCAACATCACTGCAGACATCGTTCTATATATCATTTCTATATATCAATGGCAGGGACATTACTCAATGCTGCTAAACTCCTTCTGATCCCCTGTCTTGCAAGAGAGCATCAGTATATCACAGGGAAGTGATGGTTCACCTCTTTTTCCATTCCTCTCCTTAAATCCATGTTGGCCCTGTTTAGAGTCATTCTCTACCTCCCATCCATCCATCCATCCATCCATTCATGTGTCCATCCATCCATCCATCCATCCATCCACTATCCTTCTATCGGTCCTTCCACCCACCCATCTTTCTATCCATCATCCATGATCCATTTAGTCCTCTTTTGAACTAGGCATTATACTCTGCATTTGGGATAAAAGTTTCTTGGTACATAATAGCAGAAAGCCTGGTAGGTAAAACAGACATTGGAGAAGAGTTACAACCATCTAAATAATATTCTGATAAAATACAAGACATTCTGCAAATACACAGGTATAATAACAATAATAAACACACACCAGTTGGACAGTTACTATGTGCCAGGCACTTCTCTAAGCACATTATATATATTAACTCATTTGTTCCTGAAGAAGTTAAGAAAGTCTTCTTGGTCTGGAGGAAGTGACATTTGAGTTGAATCATGAAAGTTGAGAAGTCACTTAGCAGAGAGTCAGGTGAGAAAAATGTACCCCAGGCCAAGGGAACAACTTGTCCCAAACCAGAAAGAGTGTGGTTACTGGAACTGTAAGTGCTTTGGTGGGATGCTAGCCAGCTTTGTCGGGGGGAAGTGGCAACCATTGAGGCTAAAAAAGGTCAGGTCATGAAAGGGGCGTGGTGAAGAATTTTAAGGAAGTCCATGGCATAGTCAGAGAGGATATTAATGGACTTCTCTGGCTGTAAGTGGAGAATAGATTGTAACGGAGTAGGAAGAGCCAGGAAAACCAGTGAGAATGACTAGCTTGAGTAGAAGGTGGGCCAAAGGAAATGGAGAGGAGGGAGGAGAGATGAGAGAGACCCCAGGGCTAGAACTGTCAGAGAGTAATTATAATAAACAGAGGAAACTGGGCACTTAGCAAGTTCTCAACCAGCTCCAGCTGGAATTTGAAGTGGTAATGTTTTGTCTTTGTAGCTATCCATACTGTTTGAGCTCTTTATAGTAAGCATGTGATTTTTCTTTAAAGAAAAAAATCCTGAAAACAAATAAGGATACATGGTGGGGCAGGTGGTCCTTAGCCCCAAAGCTAAGGTGTAGGTAAGGGTCTTTGACTTAGGAGCCCACACAATTGCCCCTGTTTTTGCTAGCTCCTACCATTTTCATCAACCACATTTATAGAGGGTGACTGAGACAGAAACTTAAAGGACAACTGGATGTGGAAGGAATATCATCTACGACGACCACCAGAATCCTGCCTTGGACAAATCTTGGGAGCAATTGAATTTAGTCTTGAAACTCACTACCCTCAAATAATAAAAGGAGGGCATCTTAGCATACATGGAGAGCCACTGCTTAGCAAATCACTTTCTTCCCTTTATGGCTATGACGGAGAAAAGAATTTCTCAAAGCTGAGGAGGCAGAGAAAGCCAATTGTCTCCAATAGCCATTCTCTCCTTCTTCTGTAGTAAATAGAAGCTATGGTATTTAGTTAGGCACATTTTCACTCCGAGAAAAAAATGTCTTCTCTAGCCATTTTGTAAAAGGAGGCAGAGTGAGTAACTTCTGGAAACACCCTTAAAGGAGAAAGGCTGACACTTCTTGCCTTTTTTCTTTTTCTGGCTAGAATGCTGACATGATGGCAGGAGCTGAAGCAGCCACCTTGTGCCATGACATGGAGCCAAGGATGATAGAACAAAAGCAGAAAAGGAGTTGGGGCCTTAACACCATGGAGGAGCACAGCAGCTCTCACACATCAGATACAGAGCTCTGATGACCTCTGGCTTTTTCTTTGGTTAGACTTCATTCTTACCCTTGAAAGAAAGTAAGCTTGTGATATAACATGCAAAACAGACAAACAAACAAAAAAGCAGGTATTTTAAAATTTCAAGAAAAATATAACTTGTAAGTGGTGGGTTACATTGTTACAGAACTTACCACATACTTGAAAAGGACACCTAGTTAGAAAATTATAACGAGATTTTTTCATCGTTTTTAAATATTATTATAGAAAGATGTCTTTATTTATGGGAATATTTTATTCCTCAGTCTGGGAGAGAGCAACATTTTCAGCCCCACTTGCTGACAATGGAAATGTCAAAACAGATTCTAGAGGAAGGAAGTGAACAAAAACGGTGTCTCTTACTGCACAGATATTGCCTATCAGTCTTTCTGCGTTTGCTGATATGTTAGGATATGTGTTACTTGGATATTACCGTATTAGGAGATTTTGACCAGCGCATAATTAAAATCTAATTTCAAAAAGACAAGTCCAGGATTGAGTTTTTGTTCTATACTTTAGATTCATCATCACCTGACAAAAATGAAGGTATTTTTTTCAGGGCTTTGGATCAGTTGTTGTGCATGTTTTGGAATTTCTTGAGTGGGTGTTGTGTTGTCTTTGGTGTGTTATTAGGGCTACATCATTGACATCTGCCACTTAGGAAAACTTCATCTGCTTAAAAAAAAAAGTTCGCATGGAGATATTTTAAATAGTACAAATCCTTCACATCAAGGTTTTCACAGCCATCTCAGAAACTTGTAAATATGGAAAATTGTGCTTTTTAGAGGAAAATAATTGCCATATGTCAGCATCAAAACCTGATTGCATCTATCCAATCCTATTCAAGGACAGCTATATGGTATCTTTTTACTACCTCTCCTCCCTCCAAATTTATTTCAATATTTTATTTTTGATTGGCATTTTTGACAGGAATGTACTGATGTAAGGAGAAAAAATATAAATTGAAATGATGAATTCTATTTTGATCCTTATTGAAGATTCATATTTTTGTTGTTTCCCTGGAAGCTGAGTTCTTCATAAGCACAATTATTAAGAAGCACAATTTTAAGGTCTAGGTAAAATGAATGAGCCATTTCTATATGCTACAGAATTGTAACATATGAAGTTATGGGATTATTAATTTAAAAGAGTCGTCTCCATTCATTCTTACTAAGAGAGTTTCATTAGCACTTACCTCTAAAAATAGCAAAATTCTGGGGGGAAGTAATTGTGGAAGTTATTTTACATACTTGTCTCTTTTTTTGTTTTATTTTTTATTAAAGAAGTTATAGGTTTACAGAAAAATCATGCAGAAAATAGATAGTTCCCAAGTATCCCCTCCTCCATTATTAACAACTAGCATTAAGGTGGTAACTTTGTTACAAATGATAAAAGAATATTACTGTACTGTACTATTAATTATGCTCCATGATTTACTTTAGGGTTCACTCTTTGTGCTGTGTGGTACTATGTTTTAAAAAAAGTTTTTATTCTGGTAACATATGATTGATGGTGTCACACAGGTTCTCCAGGCTTTGTTCAGTTTCCTTCACTCTCTCTTCCTTCTCCTCAGATGGAATGAGTTCAGTTTTCTTATCCTCAAGTTCACTGATTCTTCTGCCAGCTCTAATCTGTTGTTGAAATCCTGTAAGGCATTTCTAATTTCTATTATTGTGATCTTTAGCTATGGTTCTTTTTCATAGTTTCCATCTCTTTATTGATATTCTTTTTTTGCCTTCATCCATCATTTTCTTGACTTCCTCTGCTTCTTTGTACATGTTTTCCTTTAGCTCTTTGAGCATAATTATGGCTATTTTAAATTCTTTAGTATGTCCCAGGTCTGAGCCTCCTCATCGGTGGTTTCCAATGTTTTAATCTTCTCCTTTGCCTGGACCATAAATTTCTGTCTTTATATGTTTTGTAACTTTTTGTTGAAACCTGGACATTTTGATATTTTGAAGTGTTATTGCTGGACTTTAGACTCTGAGGTGTCTGCTCCTTAAGCTTGTATCCAGCTAGTGTTATAATAGAACGAGGTAACAAAAAAGAAAAAGAAGGAGGAGGAGGACGAAAAGAAAATATCTTTTTCGGTGTTTGTAGATTGCCCTGTAAGAATGTTCTCCTTCAGGGCTTAGCTATGCAATGAATTTCTAGAATAGCTAAAGGCCAAAGCGTAGGGGCCTCCCTGATCCTTTCTGTGTATGTGTTTTGTCTTGGGCATGGGCATGGGCATATGGCCCTGGGAATTTTCCTCTTTACACAGATAAAAAGGTCCTTTTTCCCCTAAGAAACAGTTTCTTCATAGTACTGGGAACTATAACCAGTAATCTCTTACTCCAGGCACTCTCCCACAGCAGTCTGTAGAAGAGCTCATTGAGCCTCCTTCAACATGCAAGGCAAGTTCTGGTGTGTCTCTTAGATGGATTGGGCCAGACACACATGATCACAGTACGTGTACAAGTGTTACACTGTTCCCTCTGGAACTGAAACCAGGGATCCACATTGGGAGTGTGGACAGGCTCTATGCAAAACCAGTGGGGGATGGTGTCATCCAGGTGCCAGCGAAGGTGCCATGCGATCCTACTATGTTGAAGTATCCTTTCCTTGATTTGGCTCTTGCTCTGTTACTGAAGTCTTTTAACTGTTTTCTGGAGCTTTGAGAAAGGTGCTTCTGCCAATTTTTAATAGTTGTTCAAAGCTTTGGTGTGAGGACAGAGCCCTGAAGCTGTCTTGATCAGCTGGCATAACATCATTTCTTACTGAATACTGTTTTCAGCTCTGAGCATAACCTTATTTCCAATGTAATGCATGGTATTGCTGTGAACATACCTGGGGTCCTAGGATGTGTGAGAGACAAGGTGGCAGCCTGTGGCCAAGGGGTCAATGAGCACAACATGGAGAGAGGACCAAGAGCCACCCAAAGAGGGGTGAAGAGCACCATGAAGTCATGTGGCAGGAGATAGAGGATTGAAGTTAGAATGTGGGAAACTTTGAATCCAGGCTGTAGTTGGGACCCTGTCCAGGCATTAGGGAACCATGGAGGATTTTCGTGGGGGCTTGGGAATCAGCCCTGACTTTGACCTCACAATTCCAAGTTCTTGCTCTGGGCACCATCAGATTCTATGCAGAAGCCCTTCTCATGTTCTCTTCGTCTTACTCTTCTTAAAACTTTCCTTTCCTTAGAGATGCTGGGTGGAGCAGTGCTTGTCAGAAAACATAGCTGGGGAGGACGTCGGGCTGAGGAAGCTTAAGAGGACAGGAGCAAAAACACAAACACAAACCACAGAAGTGGAAAGTGAGCTATTGGTTATTATTTCCATTCCTGTGGATATGAAATATTACCCTGATTGTGGGAAGCTGAGAAAGGCTGCAACGAAATCAAAAGGAAACAGTCACATTAACACTGATATTCGGATGTTGGAAAACAGCTAATGTATAGACTTACGTTACAGAAATATTCTTAACCTCAATCAAATTCCAAGAACATTCTAAAAGAGAACACTGGAAAAGCTGGGTTTGCTTTATAGGGTCTTCGCCATCAGAGACCCACAAAATTGTAAACCTTGGAAACTGCTGTGCTTTAAGAAAAGGATCCTGAACTCGTGTCATTTAAAATGCATTTTTCTCTGGCACCATTGCAAATGAGTCAAAACCTTCCCATTTTCTTTGTATTTTTTAGTCTCTCACTCACTGAATTTGTCTCCATCATATTTAGAGGTGATACGATTCTAGCAATGAGCATATCCTTGTTTCCCTGCCATTCTGGCTTGCAGGGGTTCAAACCACAAAATAGAATGAGACAGGCTTTCTCAGAAAGCAGGGCCATACCACACCTCTTCAGTCTTGCTGCACTTCCTTCTTGGCATTCAGAGATCTTCTCTGAGGCTGATGATGGTTACATCCTATCCCATCTGCTTGTCCTTCCCCTTTATGCCATGACTGACCTTGTTGGACCAAGGAGGATGTGGTTGCCATGCTAACACCACTTCCATCCCCACAAGGTCCCTGATGCTATGTCCATCCGTCCTCCCCTTCTCGGCTTTCTGGTTTCCTTTAGCTTCAGCAGTCATTGCGCTGGGATGGAATAAGACCTCTACCACTGTGTTAACGGCTCTTTTGTTGGGTTCTGATGAAGGCGGCCTTGCTCTGTAGTCATGAATCACTAGCCATGAATGCCAGACATCTCCTTGGGCTCAGTCCCTCTGTGGGGGGATCTGACTGGCATTTCCTCAGAGAATGGGGAGTGTAGCCCCTTGTGTTTATGTCCCAGGACTGCTTTAACAAGGTCCCACAAACTGGGTGGCTTGAAACAACAGCAATCTATTGTCTTACAGTTCTGAAGGCCAGAAACCCAAAACCGAGTGTCAGCAGGGCCATGTTTCCTTTGAAGTCTATAGGGGACAATCTGTTTCGTGGCTCTCTCCTGGCTTCGGGTGGTGGTTTGCCAGCAGTTCATGCTGTCCTCTGCCTCAGTTGTAACATGGCATTCTCCCTTCCTTTACCCCGTCCAAATGTCCTCTTCTCATATGGACATCAGTCATATTGGATTGAGGGACCACCCTATTGTAGAATGACCTCATCTTAACTTGCCTAATTCCATCTGTCATGACCTTCTTTCCCAATAAGATCTCCCTTCTGAGGTGCTAGGATTAGGACTTCAACATATCTTTTTAGGCAACAGGATTCAATTCCCAATACCTCTTTCCAGTAGAGATGGCGCTTCCTTGCTGGCAAACACCAAGAGTTGCTGCCTGCCAAGTAGGCTAAGGTGAAGCCTTTGTCCCTCCAGTATGTTCCTGAGTCTCAGCCCAGGCCTACCTGGCTGCTTGCTGGCCTACCACAGCCGCCTTCACACTTTCAGCTACCCCGATGGGCAGGCTGCATAGCCGTCACCTTCAGTACAAACTGAAACACACTTACTTGGTCCTCCCTGAAAGCTGGCAGGAGGCGGGCTGGGAATTTGCCATGGAAAGAAGGAGATGACCTTGCCAGATTCTCCAATTACCAAACTGAAAAAGAGATCTGGTGCCCAGAACTGACTGCCCACCGACTGCCCGCGGAGATGGCTCCTTATAGGGGTGGGTCGACTGTGGAAACTTCTGGAATGCCACTGACCAGTCCCAGAACAATTAACGATTCCTTTTAGGGAAATTGTATGCCTGGATTGTAGAAGGAGGAAGTCACTCCACATTTTCAGGTCAGGGAAAGAAGGATTTTTTTTCCATTTGGGGGAAACTTTGTTTATACCGCTCCCTTGGAACAATCTGCTGATCTCCACCTGTTGATAGCCAACCAATCAATCCTCTCCCATGAAGCTCTCACACAGCCTCTGGTTCCTGCTCAATACATCCATGTTTTTCACATCCTAAATCCCTGGGGGACGGTAACTGGTAGATCTTGGCTTCCACACAGTACCATTATAATGTTTTGTGCATGTTAGGTGGCCAAATTAAATTGAGGTTTCTGTGTCTGCATGCAAATAGGAATTTTTGTAATATTAGATAAAGCAAATTCCTGAAATAAAAAAATAGGAATTTGTGAAATTCAGATAAAAACATTGTTTTGATATAGATACCTACTAACTTATTCCTAATTTAAAACATCTGTTTTATTATAGCAACTACAAAATGACTCCTTTTTCCTAATAAGTTACAATATTTTACTAACTTTGAAAATTAGACATCAGGTCTTCTCAGCAGTTGAACTTTGTTTAAATTCTGAGAGAAAAACATTGTTTTTGTGAAAACCTTGTGTCTGATGTGCCTTTATCTAGGGTATGGACCGAAGAGTTAAAAATGGATTAAAAATAAGCAAATAATAGGGAGGACAAGGTGTAAAATAAATTGGGTAGATGGAAATAATAGTGGTCAATGAGAGGGAGGGGCAACGGGTATGGTATGTATGAGTTTTTCCTTTTTTCTTTTTAATTTCTTTTTCTGGAGTGATGCAAATGTTCAAAAAAAAATGGTCATGGTGATAAATCCACAACTGTGTGATGATATCACGAGTTGCTGATTGTATACCATGCATGGCATGTTTGAAATGTCTATATGTTTGTATGTTAAGTTTTATCAATAAAAATACTTAAAAAAAAGATTGATCAGTTTTGTGTTCCTTTATAAAAGGATATTGAACTCTTCAAAAGAGTTAAGAGAATTTTAACTTTTAAATATTAAATTCAGTATTTTGGCTTGGACTTATCTTTATATGTGGGACAAAATCATGGTGGGAGCTGCTGGTTGATGTTGAAGATGACAGACTTGTGGTATGGATTTGCTTCTTCTTGATGTCCTGTCGCTTTCCCTCAGTGGAAGGGATTTTTACAGCCAAGGAACACAGTCCCCTCGAGGTCCTTCCATTAATTCCAGAATTTATTTTTTCTGGGTGAAAACTCTAGCATTTGGAATGTTTACTAAAAAAGCATATTCTGGCTATTGCTGACTTTGATGTTTGCATCACTTAGAACCAAATACTCTTCTTTGTTTATGCATTTATAAAAACTCCACTCTGTTAAAAGTCCAGATATCCTTAAGCCTCCACACCCTTCTGCCAGATTTGGTTCCCTTAGTTTACAATTTCCTGGCAAATATCTAATCTCTTCAAGGAGAAGGGATTTTGCTAGGTTTCAACTGATACTCAATCCACATGTAAATTGGCACTGACGAGCAGAGCTCTACCTGCTAGTGTCTCTGGAGTTGGCATCCAGAGTGTCCAGAGCTACTGTACTGGCATGCAGGGATGCTAAATTTATTCCCCATGGACCGATAAAGCAGCCTGGATTATTCATGCAAGGGAGGACCTGGCTCATCCCTCTCATTGATTAGAATAGAAGTCTGCCCTGGAAGCTACTGTATCACGGCCAGCTCCGTTAGACTTAGCGGTTCTCTGGAGGAGACATGAGACCTCATTTCTCTTTTTCCCTTTTTTCGACAACAGTCAGAAATCCATGGGTTTCAGTCCCCCAGACATTAGTCAGCTATCATTAAATGTAATTTGGAGCTTTAACAATGTTGTCGATACGCCGTGGTATTTTGTCATCACTTTACTATTGGTTAAAGTCCCTTTCACTTAGAGAGGTTTCTCCCCCTTTCATCCTTGTGGTTGCCAAACTTGTAATTTGTTTTTCTGTTTAATAGAAACCTTAGAATCATTGGTATAAAGTATGCTATGAAAAACACATGCTTTTAAAAATAGCTCTTTTCATCTCTAAAAATTAAATACTGCTGTTTCCATCTGTTTTAATACCAACAACTGCATATTTTATAGTATTTATTCTAAACTCTTCAACTAGATAATTCAAAATTTTCGTATAGCCCTGTCACCTCTCTGAGAAGCTTTTACGCGTCCCTTCATTTTTCTGTCATGGAAGTGATATAGGACATAAGATTTATGCCACAAGGAAGCTACTGTAGAAAATCTGAAATGCTAGCAAAGATTTTGGATTTCTACCGATAAAAATACAGAAGAAATAAAATGTGGTAACTATTTTAAAATGTCTAATTCTTGCCTTGTCTTTCTCCAAACAAAAGAAAGTTCCCCTTGGAAAAAGTGAATGATGTAGGGCCTCTCCAACAATCTTTCTAAATAGAAAGAAAATTTAAGATCAGAATTATATTTAACTCCTAATTTTAAGGATTGTAGAGCCTAAAATCAGAAATATAACTTCATTTACTTAACTGTTAGGAGAGGATGTATTTCATGTGGGAAACAAAGTTTTTTTTTTTGTTTTTTTTTTTTAAATGAAGAGTAACAGACTTATAGTCGAGTCCACAAGTCTTAACCACAGGTCAATAAATGTCCAAAATGGGAAATTTTATGTTGTATATATGTTACTACAATAACATGAAAACAAATACCACACTCTAAAGCATTAACGTAACTACTGAAATGCAAATAAAATAAAATAAAAGATAAAGCACATCCAATACAGGTTTCCCCAGGATAGAATCAAAATTATGGCAAGAGCTTTGTCCCTTTCTGGCGTCTCTAGAGGAGAAAGTTTTCTTGCATTTTCCAGCTTCTAGAGGCCACACTTTTCCCTTGACTTGTAGCCCCTTTCATCTTCAGCACCAGCAACAGCCAGTCAAGTTTTTTTTTCCTTTAATGATTTTTAAGATTGAGATATAATCATCTAAAGTGTACAATCAGTGGTTCACAGTATCATCAGAAAGCTGTGCTTTCATTATTACAATCGATTTTTGAATATTCTCATTACTCTAAAAACAATAAAAATAAAAGTGAAAAAGAACACCCCGGACATCCTATACCTCCTATACCCTCCTATGATTTATTTATTTTTTTGTCTTTTTTTCTTACTCATCTGTCCATACACTGGATAAAGGGAGTGTCAGTCACAAGAGTTCCACACTCGCACATTCACACCTTAAAAGCTCTATAGTTATTCTATCATCTTCAAGAATCAAGGCTATTGGATTATAGTTCAACAGCTTCAAGTATTTCCCTCTAGCTACTCTGATACACCAGAACTGAAAAGGGATATCCATATACTGCGTAAGAATGACCTCCAGAAAGACCTTTGAAATCTCTCAGCCACTGAGACTATTTTGTTTCATTTATCTTCCCTCTTTTGTCAAGGAGGTTTTCTCAACCCCTTGATGCCAGAGTCCTGTCCCATGTAGGGGGAGGGCAGTGAGTTCACCTGTGGAACTGGCTTAGAGAGAGGCCACATTAGAGCAACAAAAGAGGTTCTCTGGCTGTGACTCTGAGGTGTAATCATAAGAAGGCTTATTTTTGCCTTTGCAGGAATAAATTTCATAAGGGCAAGTCCCAAGATCGAGGGCCTGTCTCATCAAATAAGCAGTACCCAATGCTTGTGAGAATATCAGGTCTCCCCCAGGTAGAGAGGTTTAAAATTTCTACCTTTTTCCCAGTTCCTCAAGGGGATTTTGCAAATAGTATTCTTTTTTTTTTTTTTTAACAAGGACACTGGCACCAATGATCACCAGTTGGCAACAAAATTTATGCTTCTAAAATCTCTTGATGTTGATTCTGATTCCACACAAAGAGCAACCGAGGTGCCCTACATGTGCCACTAATGACAGAAGCCCCTTTTTTGAAAAATTTTTTTTGTCTTCTACCCAGCTTACTCTGGTGTGTATTGGGACATCACACCAACCTGTACAAACCAACAAGACCTCACTCCCTATTCATGGTTCCATGTAATTACGGTGTTCAAATAAGCTGACCATACAAGTTTAATTAGATAGTGTGCTACCGGAAATATAAATTTTGCACCAAATAAACATCCCTTCCTTTGGTCTCACAACAGAAGTTTAAGCTTTAAAATACAGTCAGTATTACCCTTTACCCTTTAGTCTTATTTATCTTAGTTCTACCCAGATCAGCTTTATTCATATCTCTAATTGAAGTCTGATCACTCCTTTGGTGTTCTTAACATTTGTTGTATAGGATAATGCTGACTTACACAGCCACAGAACTCTAGCTCTGTGTCTCAGGTGTCACACAAATACCTAAAGTTCGATGGAATGACGAGGTTATACGCAAAGAGCTCAGCATCTCAGAATTTAGAAGTAACAGTTGCAATGGCTATAAGAGCTTACACTTAAGGAACCTTTACAATAGGCTCCAACCTGATAGCCTATGCTCTCAGATTCAGTTCTCAGAGTTTGCACATTATATAGTCCGTGTTAGTGAGGTGTTATATTTACCTTTTCATTTCTGGTTTATTTCCCTCAATTTGAAGTTGAAGTGAAACTCAAGTTTCATTCACCTAGTTGCACGCCTCATGACTTCATTTCTTCCTTAGTCAAGTTTTATACACAATGCATCACTCTGACACTAATCTTTCTGTCTCCCTCTTCTGCATTTAAGGACACTGATATAATCTCGGGCCTACCTGGGTAATCCAGGATAATCTCCCTATTTTAAAGTCAGATGATTAGCAAGGTTAACAGTGATGTACATTTTCTGGAGGCAAACATTTTTTAATTAGGGGAAAATTCACCTTTTGCATAAAAATATACACCTCCTGAATAAATGCCTTAGTAGTAAAGAAAAATGATACATTCAAATTATTGGCTGGAAGAGATACTCTTCTTCCTTAGGTGTAGAAGTGTGGGAAAGACAAAATGACACAAGGTGACAGGTACATTTTTGTAAGAAATGTGTGTATGTGTATTTATTTGGGAGACACAGCTGTCCCAGAGAGCTGGCTCACACTGGCTTCTAAGAGCTTACTGTGTGCCTATCTGCCTCTGGTGATGTTATGTTAGTAGCTTGAAACCAGCCGAGGTGGGAGTATTTACACCAGGGAAATAGGCAAATGCTCCAAGTCAGGATTTTATTTTTTTCTCAAGTCAGTTGTTAAACATGTACCAGCATGCCACTGGGGAAGACTCACTGCCTGCAATTTATGCTCATAAGCAATGCTGTAGGGTAAGGACCACACCTGAGAGTCCCCATGCCCTGCACTGAAGGAGGGGCAAATCCCAGAAGCTCTGCCACCATACTTCTCCCAATAATATTTAGACTGCCCTAGTTGCCATCATAGGTGTGGGTGGGATGGGGAGCTAAGCTTTCTAATGTGGGCTTCTTTGTTACTCACTACTGTTTGAATTCCTCTGACTACCATTTGTTTAGGTGTTTTCCATGACCAATCCACTTATCTGTCACCATTCTGTCCATTTGCACCCAACCTTAGCAGCGCCTGAGCTCCTCTCCCAGAGCTGCATTAGCCTGCCCTTGCTTGTCTCCAATAGCTAAGAAGAAATCAGCGATACTCAAATGTTAGAGGAATCATCTGTTAAAATGCAGATTCCAAGGTCCCAACCCAGTGTTTTAGTTTGCTAAAGCTGCCAAAATGCAACATCCCAGGTTGGCATTTAATGGTGGGGATTTATTAGCTTACAAGCTTATAGCTCTGAGGCCACAAAAATGTCCAAATCAAGACATCATTAAGATGATACCTGGACTCCTCTGTCAGATTGCAAGGCACATGGCAGTGTCTGCTGGTCTCTCCTCTCTTAGTTTTGTTGCTTCCAGCTTCAGACTTCACTGGCTTCTTCTCTGTTTCTTTTTGACTCTGCTTTTCACTGAGTTTCATCCTCTTATAAAGGATTCCAGTAAGAGGATTAAGACACATCCTGAGTGAGGTGGGTCATATCTTAACTTAAGATCCTACTCACCAAAAGAGCCTACTTACAATGGGTTTAGGCACACAGGAATGGATTAGCCTTAAGAACATAATTTTCTGTGGTCCATCAAACCTTCAAACCATCACACCCAGAGATTCTGATTCAGAATGTTGGGGGTGAGACCCAAAGCTCTGCATTTATTGGCAGCGACCAGGAGATGCTGAGGCAGTGGGTCCAGGGATCCACCCAGCCTGTGAGCCTCTTGATGCTTGGCTGGCTGACCTGGCAGCGTTTCATTCCAATCCTGGGAGCTCCTGATAGGGAATGAGTAGTCCTGGTCTCTAGGATGTGTCTTTCCTATATGGCACACAAAGTTTGATTATTCTGCATGCAGGTAGATACAGAATGCCACATTCCCTGGTTCCCAGAGAGGAGGAAAATGTTTTTTTTCTGAAAATTTTATCAGGTTGAAAAGTGGAAAATTCACACAATTGTCTCCATGAGTCCAAATATTCTGAGTATTTGAAACCATCAGAATGGTTTATTGAAATTTTTACTTTCTGTGGACATGTTTACTGTTTGTTGTGCAGATATAAAAGCTCGTGGCTATGGACAATGACTCTGGAGAGGGGGGACTCAGTCTTCACCAAACTCAACCAAATTTTGTGTTGCAACAAACTGCTCTGTGAACATTTTCTTAGCAGGAAAAATGTTGGATAGTTGTTTGGTTTCTAGCTCTATTCTTTCTCATCTTACATGTGAAATGTTTGGGATTGGATAGTTTTTCTTTAAAAATATGGTCCAAGTTAATTTATAGTAAGTTGAATTTTTTAAAAAAGAGAGAAATTACTACCTTAAGAGACTTTGACCTCAAGTCCTTTTGATATTTGAGACAAATTTTTTATCCCCTGGGGTGCAAGCTTTCAGTAGCATGTAGGCGGGTTTCAAGTAAAGGAAAGAGTAATGAAATACTTAATATAAAGGCTATAATTTTCTAAAGAAGTCTGTTCCTTATTAAGATGAACTGCATGTCAATCAACTTATATTTGGAATTATTTGAAACACCCCCTGAAGCAGGGACTGTCCTGGGTACTTCTTTGTGTAGAAAATTTTATTCGGGGTAATCAATTTTTTCTAGTTAAACAAATTAAAAAAGGAGGCAAATGAGATATTTTCTATATCTCATCAGCATTCTAAATCAATCCAAATAATTTAGCAAGAAAGCCCTGGATGTATAAGACTTGGGCTTGGATCCTAGTCCTATCTCTCTGGGTTTTCTTTTCCTCATATAAAAACGGGGAGAAGAATATCACACGTAGTAATGTTGTGAGATTCAAATGCAAAGATTCATGTGCATTTTATAAAAGATTAAGGACAAAATTAACATAGTTTGTGAATGTAATTTATGAACATTAAATTAAGTCCTGAATGTGAGTAGAGTATCCCAGCCTTAGAACTACAATTTCTTTCCCTTTATTCCAGTTCCCTCTAGTAATTGTGTGTGTGTGTGTGTGTGTGTGTATGTGTGTGTGTGTGTATGTGTAGGGAATTATTGAATCATTATTTTAAGATGAAATCATAAAAATGTTTTATCTTCCTTTCTGCTTCTTTTTTTTGGGGGGGTGGGGGTGGGGCAGTGTGTGGTCCGGGAGTCAAACCCGGGTCTCCCACATGGATCTTTTTTTTTTTTAAGTATCTTTCTTTTAAACAGTAGCCGGTCTGCCACTGGAAGTGTCTTTTAGCATGGTACGGGCTTTCCCTGTACTAGTCAGCCAGTAAGCTAAAGGTACAGCCAGCTGCTTCCTGCTGGGCTGGAGTGGAAGGAGTTAGTTGGTGCCCACTTCTGGGCCCCCAGATAGCCGGGTCCTATGACTCTTTGAATTTCTCCTTTTCCCTGCCCTCCTTGGATGCCCTTCTCCGCAGGCTGGGGAGGAGACCTGCAGCAATAACCTTGGTCTGCCGTGTCTGCTCGCCTTCCTCTCCTTACCAAGTTTCTAATCTGAAAATGGAAAAGAGAAGCAATGCCAAATATAAATGACTTTTCAATTACTTAGAAGTGTCCATTTCCTTTGTTCTCTTTGTTCTTGGTCCCACACAAAGAAATCATGTGTAAATATACATTAAACATCAAAGCCCATTGAAAGAAGGAAGAAATGTTAACTAATCTAGCTGGTGAACGCTTCAAGATTTATTAAATTTATCAAAGACACTATTGCAATTACCTGCCTAGGGCAGGTTTTCCTGTTTACAAAAGTGCTACAATTTAACCTAGAAAATGTGATAAATATGGAAAAAACACAAGCAAGAAATAAATTGCCCATTATTACACCATTCAGAGATAACTCATTAATATTTCCAGAATATCTATCCAGTCTTATTTTTCTTATAGGTATATATATGTATACACATTCCTGTTTTGCACATTTAAGATCATACTGTAACTTTCTCTTATAGCATGACTCTTTTATAATCTATATTTAATACTTTTCCATTAAGCGTTCTTCCGCAGCACAGTCCCTAGATCAGAGTTAGTGCTGAGTAAATAATTGTCGAATTAATAAATGAGCTATTTTTTTAAGGAGGGGATCTTAATTGTTTTAAAAACTTTATTGTGGTGACATATATATATAAACAACAAAAAATTTCCCATTTAGTCACTGTGTTGGCTTGAAGCTATCAGGTACCCCCAGAAAAGCCATATCTTTGATCCTCATTCAATATCGCTGGGAGCTTTTTGATTGTGTCCATGGAAATGTGATATACCCAATTGTGGGTGGTACCTTTTAATTAGATGATTTCTATTAATTAATTAAATTTCTAATTAAATTAAATTAGATGTTTTAATTAAATCATCTACTTTTTAATGATTAAAAAATCATTTTTAATGATTAAAGTTATGTCTCCACCCATTCAAGGTGGGGTTGCTTACTGGAGCCCTTTAAGAGAAAACTGTTTGGGAAAAAGCTTTAAAGCAACCAGAATCAAGAGTACACACAGACAGAGAGACCTTTAGAGATGAAGAAGGAAAATGCCCCGGGGGAGCTTCATGAAACAAGAAGCAGGGAGTGAAAGCTAGCAGACATCTCCATATGCTCTTCCAGTTGAGAGAGAAACTACGAAATTCATTGGTCTTTCTTGAGTGAAGGTAACCTCTTGTTGGTGCCTTAATTTGGACATTTTCATGGCCTTAGAACTGTAAACTTACAACTTAATAAGTTCCCCTTTTTAAAAGCCGTTCCATTTCTGGTATATCGCATTCTGGCAGCTTACTAAGTAGAACAGCCATTTTCATGTGTATAATTCAGTGACATTAATTACATTCACAGTATTGTGCTACCATCACCATCATCATCCATTATCAAAACTTTATCACCCCAAACAGAAATTGTGCACCCACTAAGCAATAAGTCACCATTTCTCCCCTCTCCCAAGTAACCTGCAATCTTTCTGCTAGTATGAATTTTCCTATTCAAGATATTTCATATAATTGAAATCATTCAATATTTGTCCTTTTGTGTCTGGCTTATTTAGCTCAGTATAAAATCTTCAATGTTCATCCATGTTGCAACATGTATCAGAACTTCATGTCTTTCTATGGCTGTATAACATTTCATTATATGGATAGTCCATATTTTGTTTACCCATTCATCTGTTGGTGGACACTCGTTGTTTCTACCTTTAGACTATAGTGAATAACTGCAGTGAACATTGGTGTACAAATAGCTGTTTGAGTCCCTGTTTTAAATTCTTTCGAGTATACACCTAGGAGCAGAATTGCCAGATTATATGGTAATTCTATTTTTAACTTTTTGAGGAACTACCAAACTGTCTTCTACAATAGTGGTACCTCCTATTGTCAGTGCATGACAGTTCCTGTTTCTCTACATGTTCACCAAAACTTATTGTTTTCTGTGTGTGTGTGTGTGTTTAAATAAAGTTCATCTTAGTGGGTGTGAAATGGTATGCCATTGTGGTTTTATTTGCATTTTCCTTATGGCTAATGATATTGAACATCTTTTCATGTGCTTATTGGCCATTTGCTTATTTTCTTTTGGAGAAATGTCTATTCAAGTCTTTTGCCCATTTTCAAATTGGGTTGTTTATCTTTTTTGCTGTTGAGTTAGGATTCCTTTCTATATTCTGAATAGTAAACTCTTGTCAGATACATGTTTGTAAATGTTTTCTCCCATTAGGTAGGTTGTTTTATCACTTTCTTGATAATTTACTTTGATGTATAAAAGTTTCTAATTTTGATGAAGTTTGAATTAATCTATTTTATCTTTTATTGCTCTTGCTTTTGGCATCCATTGTCTAATGCAAGATCCTAAAAATTTGCCTCTATGTTTTCTTCTAAAAGTTTTATAGTTTTAGTTCTTATATTGAGGTTGTTAATCCATTTTGAGTTAATTTTTTTGATTGACAGTTTTTGCTTTCAGCACTTTAAATATGTCATCCCACTGCCTTGTCTCCATGGTTTCTGATGAGAAATTGGCACTTAATTTTATTGAGGGTCATTTGTATGTGACGGGTTGCTTCTCTTTTGTGACTTTCAGAATTCTTTCTATCTTTGGCATTCAACAGTTTGTTTATGAAATGCTGTGGGGTGGATCTATTTGGGTTTATCTTGTTTGGAGTTCATTGAATATCCTAAATGTGTATAGTCACATCTTTTGTTAAATTTGGGAAGTTGTCATCCATATTTCTTTAGATATTCTCTGTATCCCTTTCTCTCATTCATCTCCTTCTGGGATTCACACAATGTATATATTGTTACACTTGATGGTATCACACCTGTTCCTTAGGTTCTATTCACTTTCCTTTACTCTTCTGTTCCTTACATTCTATGACTTCAAGGATCTTATCTTCAAGTTCTCCAATTCTTTCTTCTGCCAGTTCAAATTTGCTACTGAGCCCCTCCAGGGGATTTTTAATTTCTATTGCTGTGATCTTCAGCTATGTTTGGTGCTTTTTCATAATTTGCACCCCTTTATTTGATACTGTGTGTTCATCTATTATTTTCTTGATTCCTCTTCTGAGATTCTCATATTGTTTGTTAATGTTTTCTGATATCCTTTAGTTCTTTCTTGTATTTTCCTTCATCTCCTTGAGCATATTGAAGATCATTTAAAAAAAATCTTTGCCTGGTATATCCACATTTCATTGGCCCTGAGCAAGCTTATGTGTCTCCCTTCCTAAGCCAAATACTGACAAGGGGGACAAAGATGGAATTACCATGATTAGATCACACGACCAGTTTGGGTGAATCATTGTTCATATTCATAACACATTTCTGTGTCATGAACAAACACAAGTTCTCCATGGCATACAACAGCAAGCATTTACTCAGCTCACATGTCTGTGTGTCGGCTGGAGATCAGCTGGTCTAGGCTGGGCCCAGCTGATGTGGCTTGGCTCATGTGGCTCTGCTCCATGCACCTCTCCTCTTCCTCCAAGGACTGAGGAGCAGCTCTTCTCATGGTGATGGCAGGCATGAGAGAGGGCAAGTGGGAGCAGGCCAGGCCTCTTAAGGCTCAAAAGTGGAACACAAATCACTTCTCTCTCATTCTATTGGCCCAAGCAAGTCACAGGGGTGAACAGAAAGTAAGAGAAGGAGAAATATACTCTGGTTACTGAAAGGAATTGCAAAGGGTTGGGCATTACAGGTTTAGGGTCAGGTAGGTACTTGTTTTGGTGAAAAGTTTAAGGTGGTGCCAAAATAGTTAATCAAGATAAGTAATATTTTATTGCAATATTTAAATTAATGAAAAAAATCCATGATGAACAGAATATCAAACTTTTTAAAAGACAGAATGGAGAGGGTGAGGGGTAAAGCCTTAGAGCCAAGAACTCCATCTATCAATGGCCGCCAAGTTCGGTGTCTCCTTTATTAAATTCCCAGGCCTCTGCCACAGAAAACATACAAAGAAATCACAAGGTTTTCTGCTTGTTTCCTTCTTGGTCTGTAGCTCAAATATCTGACTATCCTAGAAGTCTTTAAGAAATTTAATAGGAATAATCTCCAGGAAATATCCTTATGAATAAAATGTTTCTTGATACTTCTTTGGTAAACAAGAAAAGAAGACTGAACAGGAAACTTAAGCTCCATTCCGTAGTTCTCATACATTAATTAATTTTGTTTGTTTGTTTGCTAGTTTAAGAATTGGTACAATTTCCTTAATAATTAAAATTGATAGGGTACAATGATGATTCTCTAGAGACTTAATTTCAAATGTTTAGATTTTAAAACACACAGTTGAAGTCTTTTCTGGATCAATCACAAATTATGCCATTAGTGCTTAACTTTTTATAAACAAGACTGGCTTAGAAATTCAGATAGGTTGGTGTGGGAAGTCCTTTCTCCTGTCTTTTCTGGTGAGTCACAGCACTGGGGATACTGGTGGGATGGAAGGATTTCCAGAACTGATGGACTGTGATCTGTGGGATGGCTTTGGCTCCACAGATAGCCACAGAATTATTCAAAGAAACCAGAAATGTTTCATCTAAAATTTTATCATTTAACAAGCAAATCTCTCCTCTAGCTTGAAATGCTGTAGCTGCAACTTAGTTCTTCTTAAATTTGTCCCATTCCCAGTGCTTTCTACCCCATCTGACCCCTGGATCCAGATTGGGCTGTGACCCAGACTGGATAGTAGGGAATGGTCGGGGAGGGACTGGAATGGAACAAAGGAGAGCCAGGGATTTCCTCTCTGGGCAGGGCTGAGCAATGCTAACTGGACTGTTGGCCTCAAGATGCTTCCCGTGATGGCCTGATACAGGCTGAAATGTCTGCTCTGGAAGTTTATGTAATTAATGAAGGCTCTGTGTCTCTGGGAGGCACCGTCAGAAGATACACAGAAAGTGTAGGCTCAGGCATTGACTAACTCATGGCTGTGCATCCAGTAGTATTTAAAATGAAAACAGAGGAAGAGGGAGTACAAATCCCTGACAAACTGGTGAAAGCTGGATAGGACAGAGGACACGAGTATCAGCTGGAAAGAAGTATGAGGGCGGGTGAGGCTTTTGGAGAAAACTATTTGGAGCGGCGGAAACAAAGTTGATGGATTCAGAGGCCTCTGTGGCAACATACTAGCATTGGTATTAAGTGAATTTCATAGCTTGGGTGGGGGTGTAAACTTGATTTCACAAAAAGAATCAAGATTTGGAGCAAATACGGCAAAGACTAGGCCTAATCAAAATCAGCATACCCCATAAAAAATGTTTTGCTTGTGCAATGCTACTTTTCCCTTTTGAAATCTATTTTTTACACAGTCTTAAGAGCTATTCTTTCTTCCAAAACCCAGATATAATTATCCCATTTTCTTGCTTTTAAAAAGTTTGGTGAATTCTCACTGTCTGCAAGCTGAAGTTAGGATATCTCTGTATGGCATAAAATACTCTTTAAATTCTGGCTTTATCCTTCTTTAGCACTCAAAAACAAATATCTGTTGAGCAACTCCCATGTGCTGCTTTAGGCTCTAAACATCACATCCTGGTGAGCCACCCTCATTTATGCCCCTCACAGAGTAGCCCCACAAGTTCTGGCTCCTTCCCTGTGTGCCCTTTCCAGCGTTGTTATCCTTCTGTTGTCTTCTCTTTTGTTTAGAACACCCTTCCCAGCCCTTCTTGCCAGGGAACTCCTACGTATTCTTCAAAACCCAACTTACATGTTAGATCTCTCCATAGCCTTCCCTTACAGTCCCAGCAGAAATAACTGCTCCCTGCTGTGTTTTCAAATAGCTGATGGTTTGCATTTCAAGTGTAAGACTTAGAATTATGTTGCTATTGTTAGTTGTTTATCTATCTCAGATTGTGATTGGAAGGCCAGTGACCAGCAAGGGCCTGAAACAGAGAGCAGGCAGTACTGAATGTTAAGTAAATGAGGGGAGACCTGAAGCCAGGAGACACACATCTGCACAGGAAAGTCAAGTGAGGACACTGGGGAAGCATGGGGGCCGGAAGGAAAGGCGAGAGGGAGATAGAGACACCCAGAAAGACAGAGAAGCTTTTGGTGAAAGTTGATTACAATGGCAGACTCCAGATTTGGAGGTCCTGGGGATGTTTGGAGGGCCCATATTAAAAAGTGGAAGATGAGGAATAAACTGGGAAGTGAAACTGAACTTTTAGTGTTTAGCACAGTACCTATGCCTGAGGTACTGTGCTAAACACTGGGGAGGTGTAACCTAGTGTTGCTTCTAGTGAGTGAGTGTGTGTGTGTGTGTGTGTGTGTGTGAATATATGTATGGGGGATGGGGTCTGATGTGCCACACCTCACCTGGACACTCCATTCTTCTACATCAGGCCATCAGAAATATCACTGACTTTGCTTGCTGACAATTTCATTTTTCAGAGGGCACAGAAGGAAAAAGGGGAACTTTTGCTACATTCTAGTGAATGAGGTGGAATGAGAGTTCCCACAGACTACTGATGTGCATCTTGGGGGAAGGTGTTTAACGGGTGACAGATAGCAAAGGAAATTGGGTATGTGTAATTTTGTGACATGCTGATTTCTTAAAATCAGCATGGGGGAAGATGGACAGGTTTCCATGGCCCAGGATTTTGTAAGAATCGAGAGAGCTTGATGAGCTCAGAACTGGGACTTGATGTTGTCATTACAAATGACTACAGAAAATAAAACGGGAGACACCCGTGGGACAGAGCTACCCTAGCAGCTCACTAATGACCTGTAAATCTATAGGGAAGTGACAAAAACTGGTGAGAGACAGCAACTGGCATGGTCAAGATATAAACTGTATAATCAAGATAAAAACAAAAGGGAGGGATCATGGCAAGCATAAGTTCAACAGTGGATATATACATCAATGCATACAATGTATAATATATAATACAATGATATTATAATATATAACATTATTTATATATGTATTATATTATAATATAAAATATATATATTTCTCAATATATATACATATAGTCTGTTGGTTCTGTTTCTCTGGAGACCCCTGTTAACCATGGTTTTTTTATGTAGCTAAATGAGTACAGATTATTTCAGTAACTTGAAATTTGCTTTTTTAAATATATTAAAAGAACAATTAAAATCAGAAGTCAAAAGAAAGAAGGAATAAGGACAAGCATCATGGTAACTTCACATCCTATTCTGTAACATAAAACTATACTAGAAAGTTATCTGTTATGAGGAAAACATCAATGTTCATACGTTTGTGAGTAGAATTAAACACGGAATTTACCCTGGGGCTGTGAGTCTTCTGAGCACCCCTGCAAGTGCCCAGTGGGACTCTTAGCCTCATTTGAGAAGCCAAGAACCATTTCCACCTAGATCACCCTCTATTTCTAAGCATTAGTTCTTCAAGCATAAAGTGTGGCCTCCTCGTCATTTTTCATGTAAAATATAAACTAGACCTATGCTCAGCATACCCCCCTGCTTAGCTTGCTGCATCTTGGAGTCCCTTCTGTCCATTGCTCCCTGCCTGGCTTGCCCCTCCACGAACATCTCCCTTAGATCACACTCTGCCACATGCTGACTGCTTGGCCTTGGGCACGCCACTCAATCTTTTTGGTCTTTGCAAAATGGGGACAACACCAGACTCTACACATAGTTTAATAAGAATTAAACCAGTCAATGCATGTAAACATGCTTAGGGCTGCATCTGTCATATGTTATTGTACTGTTTGTCATCCTGATTACTCACCTTTCCACATTACTTGTGGTAGCCCCTCTCTATTGATCACTCCCTCCCTCCTTCAGGGCCACTCAGCAGCCTGCAAGATCTTCTGTGTACTTCTCCTTGCATGATTCCTTTTATGTAACTGTGCCCTTCCCTGCCCTTCCTGCTGTCCTTGGACTAAGAGTAACTGGAGGGCAGGAACTAGGTCCCCTTCATCGTTGATTTTCAGCATTTGGCTCAGTGCCCAGCTCATAACGGAAGTTAAATTGATGTTTGGGGATGGAAGGATGGATAGATGGAAAAGTCCATCCTGAGACTCCTCCTTATTTAGGCTGCTTGCAAATAGGCAAGGAAACCTTTATTACTACTTGCATCTTCTTGGTGTGTGATGTTTATTTTTCTTTAAGGTGGTCGTGCTCCAAACTTTTAAGTCCTGGATTTCCTTGGGTCATGGGTATTAATGTCGTTTGGCATCCTTTTGAGTTGATAAAAACGAGTCAGAGCCTGGCTTAGGGAAATGGCTTTCTCCATTTACCAGATGGGGATGGGAGAACCCAGGAAGGAAGAAGCCTGGAGGTGGCTCCTCCATCTAAAGATGACAACCAGAATTTCAAAAGGTACTATCAGACTTTACAATGAAATAAGAGAAAAGGAACCAACCTCTGTCAATGAGGAATTTTCAGTCACCTCTTACCAAGGTCCATGCCTCAATTTCATTTCTTTTCAGGGACTCCTGCCCTGAAAGTGAGAACTATTAAGAAAGGTAAGGTAAGTGGTAGAATGCTCCCTGCCATGTAGGAGACCCAGGTTCGATCCCTGGCTCATGCACCCTGCTCCCCCCCCCGCCAAAAGAAAGGTAAGACACCTAAATTGACCCATGTAAGGGTCCACACTTAGGAGCCCATTTCTATTCCAAATGGACAGGACTCTGCTCTTGCCCAGCAATCCTTCTGGTGAAGAAAGGGTAAGCCAATGAGGCAAAGAGGAAGACCATACCTCTTCTGTTGAAAGTTTAAGCAAGATTTAGAAAAATTTCCAGAGGAGTCATCTTCTGTTTTACAGGCTGTGGGGGAAGGGCTCTCACAGGCACATTGCCCTTTCCTAGTGCACAGCAACTAGATAGAATACCAATCTGTTAGAGAGAAACACGACATCTCTGACATTAGTCATTCCTTCAGCATTGTTCTACTTTATCTGTGAAAAAGAGGCTATGGGGAAATCTGTCCTAGATTTTAAAGCTGAGCAAGATATATTGATCATACAAATATTTTTATGCAGATATATATCTTAATAAAATAACACTCATGTCTGGCATGTGTGTCAGTCTGGCATGCCTGCCCATAACCTGATCTATTTATTTAAATCAGGGAAGGGCAGGGGCCATCCTGGCAATCATTCATCTTGCCATTCTCTCATGTTTGAGCACAGATAATAATACTTTGGGGTGCCCACAAGCAGATTTCTGAGAGGAGGGAATTAACTCCTGTGTTTATAGTATGAACCAGCAGGGACTTATTTAAGAAGCTGAGACCTGCAGCAGGCATAGCTGATTTCTTCTCTCTTTTTAGATTTTTAAACAGTCATGGAGATCCTAATGGAATTTCAGATTCAGATTCTAATTCCAGTTTCTAAGGATGTGATGAAAGGGGCTGTCTTTTCAGGGTCAGCATTGATCAGGGAACTTCAGGCATGATATTAATGTAGCTCTCTGCTGAGGAAGAGACTTGCACAGCCTGCTGACCTTGGATGGTTTGCTCAGGGGCTGGGCATCATGGGGAGTTGACTGGCTTCCTTTGGGTTCAAGTCCAACAGCCCTGGAAGAGACAGGGCTATCCTTAGGTCACATCTTTTGCTCCACAGGAAACAGTCTGGAACAAGAAGCTGTTTCTGTCTTATAGGCTTTGGGCTGCCAAGAGGGAGGGTTACATGCTTCTCCATGGGAAATTCTCTTAGACCATAACATCTGGACACTCCACTCTTTCTGGGAGCTCAACCCCAAGGGAAATGCCTCTTTTTTTGAGTATTGTGGGCCAGATATTAAATCTTCAATTCCCTTTTGTTGGGAGAAATGTATTCCTTGTTCTATTCAAGGACAACTTTATGTACCTTGTAATCATTCACACTAACATACATAGAAAGAGAATTGGCTCATTTAGATTCCAAAGTACAGATAGGTTTTAATTTATATATATATATATATATATATATATTTAAAAACTACTTTCTTTTGATTTTAGTGTTAGTGTGACAGAGGTTGATTGTTGTAAGTTCCTTGTTGCTCAAGAAAATGTCATCTGGTGGGTTGGCTTAAACAATGGACATTTATTGGCTCATGGATTTGAGGTAGGAGAAGTCCAAATTAAGCCCTCATCAAGGTGATACTTTCTTTCCCAAAACTGGCATTCTGGGGCTGACTGCTGGCTATCTTTTGTCTTGGACTTCTCTCTCCCATGGCAATGCACATGGTGGCTTCTCCAGGCTCCTCCCTTTGTGCCCAGGTTCCGCTGACTTTTACCTTGTTGCTTCCTGTGGCTTGCTCTCTGTCTGAATTTCATTCCTTTTATAAAGGACTCCAGTAATAAGATTAGGACCCATCCTGATTGGGTTGGGCCATACCTTAACTGAAGTGACTTCATTGAAAGGCCCTATTTACAGTGGGTTCACACCCACAGGAATGGATTAAGTTTAAAAAAACATCTTTCTGGAGTACATAGCTCCGAACCATCACGGTTGCCTCAACCTTAAATAACTATTGTGAGAAAACTAAATTAATCAAATTTGATGAAGATGAATGGTTGATCCATTAAATCTACACAAGCAGAGACCAAAGACTAGAATTGGATCATCAGAATGATTGCTGCAGTTTAAGCACGACCCCTGCAGCAGTGCTGGATATGTTATGGATATGGATATGGTATGTTTACTTGGCAGGAGGAGGGACATTGAGTGATGACTTCCCCATTACAGAGAGATATGTTTATTGGTTTCCCAACAGAAAGCTGGAACCTGGCGGCTCGAGGTAGATGAAGTGTGATGGGGACAGTGAGCCAGGGAAGGCCAGGAGCCAGGGGACACCCTGGGTACGAGGTGCCCTGGAGCCCTCTCGGCTACCTCAAGCCATCCTGGCTGGGCTGAAGGTCAGCCTTAGGTGAAGTGGTATCCTCCCAGCTCCTCCTGCTTCTCATTCATACACATGTGCTCAGGATGGCAGCCTGTGGCTATGTGTAGATGCAGTCAAAGTCTAATTCTTTGTCTTGTGAAATAATAGAAATCACAAGTAGATCTGTCAGTCACTCTAGTAGAATGGCGTGGGATTCATTTCTGATTTTATTTGTCTGGAAGTTTCATAAATTTTTTTTTTTAATGTTGTACATCACATTTCAATCTTTTTTCCATGTGAGTATCCTGTTATTGCAGCACCATTTGTTGAATTTTTTGTTTGTTTGTTTTTGTTAGTTTCTTTGTTTTTTGGGAAGTGCATGGGCTCATATGCACTTTTAAAGGACACAGACAACGCAGCCTTCCTTTCTGACTTAATCTCATTGTGTCCTTGTTTCTTTCCGCACACTGAAACAACGGCTTGCAGATTTTAAAGGAATCCATATTTAAATTAAAATATTTTGGCAGATATTGAGCCCCTATTATTTTTTTTTTGATTGGTGTCTGGCAGAAAGAAGCATGTTATTATTGTAATGGCGTTTTAAAATCATTTACAGCTCACAAGTCCAACATCCTATTTATTAAAAGAGTTTAGGCAAAAAACCCCACCACTTGAAAACAAAAAACAGAAAACTGCTTTGCCTACATAGATGAGATCCAGGACAAGTTTTAAATGTAACCAACAATGTATTACAATTCGATTTGTAGCTCTAAATATTTATGTTAGTGTATGTCAAGAAGTAGTGGACAAAACAAAATGTCACACTTAAAATCTGTTCATTTCATTGAATGCAAATGATATCATGGGAAAAAAAATAAAAGATAGTGGAAAGAATAGAGAAAATAAAGGGACTCGTTCTTGATGTGCATTTCTCTAGTCAGCAAGCCAGAGAGTGATGTGATAGCTATCCTTTTATAATCATAATGATGGTAATAATAATAT
>PVIY010004585.1:60495-101670 GCA_004026745.1 Myrmecophaga tridactyla
ATGCAGGAAGACACGCCCACTCCTACTCAAGATTCATCAGGAAGGCCCCTGCCACACCCAGGCTGTGTGGGCAAGGTCTTGGTTGAGTCCCTAGAGAACCTGCAGTAAAAAGCAGTTATTAGGATTACAGAGAATCAAAGCAGCCCCGCAGGCACCTTGGCCAGACTGCGAGCAGAGACTGCTTTGTCCGTGGTGGATGTGTGAAACTTCTGCTACTCATTTCTCACTCCTGCCACATTTTGGCTAGTTTTTTTTCCTCCCTGAATATTTCAGCTAGATATTAACCCACTTTCTGGGCATTAGCAGGGAAATATGGTCTTGCTTTAAAAATCTGAACTTCCAGACTAAGAAGAAGAGATGTGAGATCTTGAATCATATGCACTTCAGCTTAGCTTTGATTCAAACCCAATATAAGAAAATCCAGATTTTATATAAGCTGATCAAGTGGCCCCAACTGTGCTAATTATTTGTTTGTTTTTTTTAAAGTATTCTTCCTTTTTCAAAATTGTCTAGTATAGGATTTCTTCTGTTGTTTTAAAATACTTTATAACTTTCTTAGACCTCAAATTTGTGTATAGAAAAATCTTTTTAATGGGTTACAGAGTTTAAGAAAATTAGAAAACTTGATCTCTTCAAAACATTACTTTTATGTTTAGTCATTCATTCATTCATTCGATTACATCCATTCAGTCAACGTGATTAAGCATCTGCTATATACCAGGCTTAGAGTCAGCCAGGCATGGGAGCTGGTTCTGCATGGGACAGGATCCCCTGCCCAGTGATCAAGGGCCGGAAAGGCTTTCAGGAAAACAGTATTGGCTGTGGTGTTTATACTGTTTACTGAAGGCTGTATGATGTAAACCACTTCTCCACTTTCCCTGTGAAGTCCCTAATAAAGTCAATATTCCTTACAAATGTTTTTCCCCCCCTTGTGACTTTTTAATGGAAAGTCTAGAAGTGTGGCAAGGCCTCGGCCTCCCCCCGAGCACCTTTGATCACCATGGATTCCCGGGGCATCCCTGACACTACACAGCTGTGTGGTTGGAGCATCGCTAGCTCAGGCGACCTCCCACACCATCCTGGAGAGCTGCAGCGGTCGTCCAGGCTGGCGCTGGCCCCTCTGGTTCACCCAGCCATCACCGGACCCCTGTATTGGTAGCTGACCCACGGGCAGCGCACATCCTGCCCCGTATCGGCACCACCCCTTCCTAAGAGCCCCTTGAGTGTCAGACAGAGACACGCATCTGTGGCTGAACCGGTCAGCCAGGCTCCGCATTCCAAAGCGGGTCGCGCTAATCCCTCGTGGGGGCCCCAGGGCAGCTGTTCCCACCGCTGCCGCCTTCTCCTCTAAACTGGTCATTGAAAAGTAGGGAGCGTGGGCTCTGCCGCCGAGGTCAAGACACCCGGCCCGGGCTCTATGATGTGGGGCCGATTCCAGTACGAGGGTTAGACGAGTGAAAGGCAGGCAGCCGCTGGCTGTGTCGTCCACGACGGGCGGGTCCCAGCAGGCGGGTGAGGAAGCTGCCTCTGCACCGGGCCCTGGCTGCGCCCGCAGCGCTGACCTCAGGCGGCGAGGCAGCCTGCTTTCAAGAGGAAACGGTCCTGGGCCGGTGGGGCCTCAGGCAGCTGGCAGGGTGTTTGAGGGTTTGTCTTTTAGGTCCTTTTCTCGCGGTGGGAATCACTCGGGTCACACAGGGCAGGTGGGCACTGTGGTGGACGGCGCCCCGCCCCGTGGGCAGGAGGCGCCGATGTCCCCTCCCGGGAGGGGAGTCTGGGAAGGCACAGAGGGCAGGGCCACGTCCCGCGAGGGTCACAGAAAAGAAACAGGCGTCTAGAGTCGTGAGGGTGTCTTGGAAGTTCAGAAAGTTCCAAGGGGAGTGTCTTGGCGGTTCAGCGACCATTTTTGCTGGATGGCTGGAGACCTAGTCCTCGTCTGGCTGGGCTGGACCCGGAGTTACCAGGTAAGGAACGCTCCTGCCAGGAGGAAGCTCCCTGGTGTCAAAGAAAAAAGATGGATTTGACAGTGTTAAGTGGTGAGGATGACTTTATTCAAAGCCGTATGCAGTAGGGAAGAGAGAAAGACCGAGAGGCTATTGTGGGAGAGATTAGGAGGCTATTGTGTAGGAGGCTATTATGATACATGCAGAGAGACTGGAAGGCTGAGGGAGAGAGGGCAGGGGCTGAGGGATATTGTGTGAGATACACACACACACACACACACCACATATACACAGACTAGAAGGCTAGCATAATAAGGCAGAGAGTTCAGGAGAGTTTCTGTGGCCTGGGGTGAGCTAGAGGGGGAGCCCTAGAGGAAGGTCAAGCAGTGGGGTGTGTCTGTGAAGTGATGTCATCTCCTGAGTTCACCTTCGAGGTCAGGTAGAGCATGTTCTGTCTTGATTCTGTAAAGATGAAGGTGAGGGAGCCTAGTGTCCAGAAGAAGCCTGTCCAGAGTTTGGGCAAGCTGAGGAGAGTAAAGGCCATCTTGGTCAGTAGCCTAAAGGGTGGGGGAGCTCTTGACCCTCCCTAGCATTATCACTGGTGAATGACAATGACTAGTAAATGTAAAATTCAGTGTTGTCTGTAGCCAGGGAAGGAGGCAGATATGCTAATATCAGATGCAGACGCTAATGGAAGTCTGGGCCCAGTGCTGTAGAAATAAAGAGCACCCATGCACTCCCCAACAAACAGACAAACCAACAAAAACAAACAAACAAAAATTCAGCAAATGGTGCTCCAATGATAGGATACTCCCATGGAAGAAGAATGAAAATGTGACCCCCGCCATACAGCGTACAAAAAAAAAAAAAAAAAGAAAGAAAGGACAAACAGCAGTGTGCCATGGAATTGCTGAGTGTGAAGTGTATGTACTGCGGGGGAGAGAGGAGCACATTACAGAGAAAACATATGTGAGCCAAGGTTTGGAGAAAAAGTGGACGTCTGTCAGCACACTGATTGCTGGGTGTGGAGGGGGTAATCTCAGAGGCAGAAGGACTAATATGAGCCCCTGGCTATGGGAACAGTTAGTTGTCACTGAAGCCACCAGAGTCTCAGGCAGGGCTGGATCACTGCCATGCTGGAGACTTACTATCTCGTGCAAGGGCCCTGTGGTATGAAATGGGGAGGGGTGAGTTCTGGAAACTGAGGATCTGACAGAGCTGGGGTGGTCCTTGAGTCTGGCTGAGGGGTTTTGACTCTACACTATAGGTCTTAGGAAACCCCTGAAAGATTTGTAAGCAGGACAGGTCTGGATTCGAATTGGAATTCTAGAAAGATCAGCTTGTGGGCAGTGTAGAGAATGTGTGGGAGGGGCTTCTTCTCCAAGGAGAAGCAGGTCAGATGGCTTCCCCACCCCAGCACAGAGTTTGGCCCAGAATTGTCTCCTTGCTGGCTCCATTACATTCAGGTCTGTGGGGGTCCTGGAATGCACTGCCCAGGATGCTGGGTGCCTGGGGAAGCAGCAGGAGCGCGAGCAGATACAGGGCCTCTTGGTGGGAAGGAGCCAGAGTAGGAGAAGAGGAAAACAGCTACGGGGACTGCATGAGTACATGTGAGAGGTCCCCTGAGGACTCCAGAAATGCATGACAAGAAGACTTTGTAAAGAGCAGGGTTGAACAATGGTGAGTGAGGATCAGAGGAAAAACAAGTTTTACATAAATTCACTTTAAAAGAAACAAAATGAAGATCATGCTTTCTATATGGTTCTGAAACTTGTTTTGTTCACTTAGCATTATTTCAACAGTGTCTTCTTACAACCTTAAATAGACTGCTATTTCTTGCTAAATCTCTCAATCATCTTTATGCTCAGAAATAAGGCTTCTTTCCACCTAACAACATCCACAGAAAGTATCTCCAAGAAAATTAATCAAAAAATTTTACTTAGGTCAATTTAAAAACTAAAGAGAGTTAGAAAGATAAGTTACTTGGCTCTGCAGTGGCTTTTGGACCAAATGTAATAAAGCAAAATATCAGTCTTATAAAAGAAACTCAAAGAAAAGATTATGCTCAAAATTGCTCCTGGCTGACTAGACTCCTGGTTATTAACTCAAATGTCCCTCCTATTGACACCATTAATGGCTTCAAACAGCTCTAGTGTCCTTTTCTGTGAGGGAGAACCTGGACTTATTCCAAACAAAATAGCAGTAGCAGAAAGAAGCCAACATTTACAACATTGTTAGATAACTCCAACTATTAATTTTCTCTAACCACCTCCCTTTTCATTCTTCACAAATATTTCTTACACTCCTAAATCTACAAGTTTTAGACATTCATAATAAAAGACTTTAAAATAAAAGAAGAATTTCCCCCATCTGATCAGCACCATGTCTCTTTTCCGGGTTTATTTTACCAGCGTAAGGTGTTGGCCGAACAGCAGAAGTCTCAGATGTGCTGTGATTGTTGGTTCTCAGCTGGAGACGGGATAAGGGATGAGAAGGAGCAGTAGAACCTTTGGGAGCTAGGCAGAAACAGCTTGAAAAGTCTCCTTGCATGATTCTGATATGTCCCCAAATTGAAAAACATTTATTTCGATTATAGAATCTTAGAAAGTGAAGGATCCCAGAGTCTGGCCTCCTCTACTTGATCCCTTGACTTCTGCTTGAAAACCTCCAATCTTGATATTCTGTTCTCTGACTTAAGACAATGTACATTGGATTCTCCTTCAATATGGCACGTTGTTTTTGTTGTTGGTGGTAAGTGACTGAAAAAACATTTTATTCTGAAATACATTCACACTTACAGGACAGTTACAAAAATAATACAAACCTCATACAGATAACTCCAACATACCCTTACCCCTCCATATACCCAGATCCATCAATTTAACAGTTTGCCACATTTGCTGTATCATTCTATCTATCCATCCATCCATCTGTCTGTCTATCCATCCATCCATCTATCTATCCATCCACCCATCATTTATCCATCTGTCCATCCTTCTGTCCATCCATCCAGCCCTCCCTCTGTCTGTCTGTTTTTTTTTTTTTTTAATTTGCATATGGGCAGGAGGCACCAGGGATCGAACTCCAGACCTCCAGCACGGCAGGTCGGAGCTCTGCCCGCTGAGCCATGGCAGCCGCCCTGTCTGTCTGTTTATCTATCTATCTAGCAATCCATTTTCTGAACACTTGAGTGTAGGTTCAATACATCATGCTCCTTGGACACTTAATACTTCCAGGTACATTTCCTAAGAACAAGGATGGCCACTTATATACCTACCTTAAGTACCATTATCAAATTCAAGAAATTTATCATTGATATAAAGCTTACAGTCTATTTTCTGTTTTCCCCCATACATTCCAGTAATGTCCTTTTCAACCTTCTTTTCACCCATGTTAGATCCTGTCCAGGACCATATATGCTTTCAATTCACTGTCTTTTTAGTTGCTCATTCTTTTTTTGTTTTAAATTGTGGGAGCATAGATATAACATAAACTTTCCCATCTCTACCACTCCCAAGCATACAGTTCAGTGGAATTAATCACATTGGCTATGCTGCGGTACCCTCACCACCTTCTTCCTTTACCCAAACTTTCCCATCTCCCCAAACAAACTCTACAACCTCTATGCATTAACTCCACCTTTCCCTTGCCTCTTACCCCTGTCCTCTAATTTCTGTCTCTATGAGCTTACATATTCTCTGATATTTTCATTGTAGTTATCATGAGGCTTAAATTTAACATCCTAAGTTTGTAACAATCTTGTTTACTTTGATAGTGACTTAACTTCAATAGTATACAAAAACTGTGTTCCTAAGGCCCTCCATTCCCCTACCTTTATGTAATTCTTATCACACTTTATGGGTTTATACATTAAGAGCCCCAAACCACTGATTTATTATTGCATTTTGTGCGTTTGCCTTTTAAGTTCCTATAGGAAATAAAACATGGAGTTACAAACCCAAAATACAATAGTACTGGCATTTATATTTATCTATGTCATTATCCTCACCAGTAGTCTTTATTTCTTCATGTGACTTTAATCTATTGTCTTTTCTTTCTTTTTAGCCTCTCTTGTAGGGCCAGTCTAGTGGTGTTGAACTCCTTTAGCTTTTGTTTATCTGGGGATATCTTAATCTCTTCCTTATATTTGAAAGACAGTTTTGCTGGATATAGAATTCTTGGGTGGCAAATTCTGCTTTCAATACTTCATATATGTTATCCCATTGCCTTCTTGTCTCCATGGTTTCCAATGATAAATTGGCTCTTAATCTTGTTGAGGCTCCTTTGAACATGACACATTGCTTTTCTTTTGCAGTTTTCAAAATTCTCTATCATTGGCATTTGACGGTCTGGTTATAATACGCCATAGGGTAGGTCTGTTTGGGTTTATCTTGTTTGTGTTCTTTGAGTGCCTTGGAAGTGTATATTCACAACTTTCATTAAATTTGGGAAGTGTTCAGCCATTATTTTTTTGAAGTATCTCTGTCCCTTTCTTCTCCTTTTGGGCCTCCACAGTGTGTATTAGTATGCTTGATGGTATCCCACAGGTTCTTTAGGCTCTGTTAATTAGTCTTCATTCTTTCCTCTTTGTTCTCCTCAGTCTGGTTGGTTTCAATTGTGTTGTCTTCAACTCACCGATTCTATCTTCTGTCAGATCCAATCTACTGTTGAACCCCTCCAGGGAATTTGTAACTTCTATTACCATAGACTTCAGCTCTGCTAGGTTTCTTTTCACAATTTTCATCTCTCTGTTGATATTCCCTTTGTGTTCATCTATCATTTTTCTGATTTCCTTTACTTCTTTGTCCATGTTTTCCTTTAGCTTTTCAGCATATTTAGGACCATTTAAAAAAAGGCTTTGTCTGGTATGTCTAGAGTCTTCACCTCCTCATTGATGGCTGCTAATGCTTTAATGGTGTCCTTTGCTGGGCCATCACTTCCTGTTTCTTTGTTTTGTTTTGTTTTTTTGGCATAGGCAGGCTGTGGGAATTGAACCTGGGTCTCCGGCATGGCAGATGAGAATTCTCCCACTGAGCCACCATTGCACCACCCACTTCCTGTTTCTTTTTACGTTTTGTAACCTTTTGTTGAAACATGGACATTTTGATATTTTAAAGTGTTATCACTTAAATTTAGGATCTGAGTTTCTGTTCCTTAAGCTTGCATCCAGCTGGTGTTATGACTTAATTTTCCTTTGACTGTCAGGAGCTCATAATGAAAAAAAGAAGATAGAAAGAAAGAAAATACATTTCTGTTATTTGCAGATTGCCCTGTGCAAATGCTGTCCTTCAGGGCTTATTCATACAATGAGTTGCATGAGAATAGCTGCAGACCAAAGCGTAGGGGCTTTCTTGAACCTTTCTGCAAATGTCTGGGACATGTGTGTGGTCCTAGAAAATCCCATTTATACAGTTACAAATGCCTCCCCTTCTGTAGGAAACGCGTTCTCTACTGTATACTACTTGACTGCTCTCCCATAGCATTTTGTAGGAGATCTCTCCTAGGTACTTTCTACATGCAGGGCAAGTTCTGGGATTGTGAGTCCCTTAGACAAATGGTGCCAGACGGGTTACTCTACTCTTTCTGGAACAGGGACCAGGGATTGCACTGGGAGTGTAGACCAGTTGGAACTGAGCCAGTGTGGGGTTGGAGAAGGGGCCAGTCGGGGTGCCGTGAGGTCCCACCACTTTTAAGAATCATTTATTACTGCAGTCCTTAAGTGGTTTCTGGGGGCTTTGAGAAAGCTGTTTCTACCTATTCTTCCTAGTTGTTCAAAGCTCCTGTGGGGGGATGGGACATTGAAGCTTCTCACTCCGCTATTTTGATCAGCATGGGGCCCTGACAACATGATTTTTAAAGACAACATCATGTCCTGCTTCAGATTTCTTTTCCTCAAGTCAACATCCCCATTTCTTTGAACATTTTCTCATCTGTTATGACTTATGAAGTTTTCACCATTCTGTTTTCCTTGGTATATAGCCCCGTGTATTAAGGTCTCTCTTACATGTGTCATCCATGATTGACACTATAATCTCCACTAGGTGCTTTGACCAGTTCAGATTATGGTCAAAATTTTCCTTTCCTTAATTTGGATACTATGTTTATAGGACGTCAACAGAACTTGCATCAGCTTGTTGCAACCTTGACTCAGATTGAGTCACAGAAGGTAGGCATTTAAAAAGCTGTAGTTTTTATAACTAATACATTTTCTGGATTTTACAAAAGAAACGCTGAAGTCAGGCCTCCTTGTTTTGTTTTGCAATTTTGAAATTTAAAAGTGGGCCTTTGCATTTATTCCTCTTAACATTTATGCCTTTTGTTTTGATCTAGTCTTAGGGCAATGCTATTTACATTTTTTTTCTTTTGACACATTCTGATCTTGGTAGTTGCTCACACATTTTAACTTTCTACTCATTTGGTAAACTTGCCACATTTGTCATATTCTGTCTATCTATCTATTTATCATCTATCTATATCTGTCTCTATTAAAAAATTCATTTTCTAAATACTTGAATGTAAGCTGTAAACATCATGCTCCTTGAACACTTAATACTTCCATGTGTATTTCCTAAAAACAAGAATATTCACTTATGTATCCAATGTAAGTGCCTTTTATGCTTCCTTCTAGCCATTTGGCAAAGGGCTGAGTGGCTGAAACTGTGTCCTTACTCCACGTGGCCCCGTTATAATGTGGGCACAAAAGCCCTGCTAAGTGCCCGGCCAGGGGACCCCTACACTATGGCTTTATTGATTGTTTTCTGTCATCAGTAATCCTCTCCCAAGAGCTACCCTGTTGCCCCACTTGTGGGTCATTGGATCTCTGTACAGGACAATCTTGATTGTAAAGCACGCCTTGTAGATTAGCATGGGAGTGGGTCCTCTGAGCTGGAACAATGGGGCCTCGTGGGGGGAGCAAAGTCAACCCCCTCCCAGGGGGCTGGCATGTGAGACGTGCCTTCCAATGCCTGTCCTGTCCTAGGCAGTTGTCTTAGAAGGCAGTTCAGCATAGTAGCTTAAAGCAAGGTCCTGTTTCTGGGGCTTATCAATCAACTGAAGCATCCTGAGCAAGTCTGTTTTCCTGACCCTCAGTTTCCCCATCTGTAAAATGGAGGTCATTGCAGTACCTATTTCATTGGATTAAAGGAAGTAATCCATGGAGGGCAATGAGCACAATGCATAGTGAGTACTAAAGACAGTTAATTCTTGCTATTATCCCATACAGTAGTATCCTTGTATGATGGCTAGGTTCTGGTATCAACTTGGCCAAGCGATGATGCCAAGTTGTCTGGTCAGGCAAACACTAGTCTGGCCATTGCTGCAAGGGTATTTTGTGGCTGGTTGATAAACCAGAAGGTTGGTGTATTAAATCATCAGTCAGTTGATTGCATTTGTGGCTGATCACATCTGTGATCAACTAAGGCATGTCTCCCACAACAATATAATCCAATCAATTGAAGACTTTTAAGGGAGAAAAGAGACTCGCTGCTTCTTCAGCCAACAGGCCTCTTCTGTGGAGTTCACCCAGCTTCTTCACCCAAGCTGCAAGTTTCACAACCTGCCCTATGTTTTTTTTTTTTGGACTCTTCCATTCCCATGTTTGTGTGAGATACATTTATAAATCTCATATTTAAAGATCTCTCCTGTTGGTTCTGTTTCTCCAGAGAACCCTGACTAATACACCTTGCCTGTGTTCTTGTCAGAGACTGTTCCCGATCTCACTGGCCCTCTGATCTCCCTTTGCTTCTGAGTCCATGCTTGTTCACAGCCGTCTGAGGTCCCGGTCCCGGACTCTGCCCTCCTTTCTGAGGTTTTCTGCAGAGCCTCCATGGTACCTCCTCAGCCATTCATTCCTCCTCTTTCTCCAGCACACTCCTTGTTCCCTATCCAGCAAAGCTCACAGTTAGATGTGGATCATTTTCTCCCTCCCTGTCTGAATTTCAAAATTTCTATCCTGAGTCCTCTTGATCAGCGAGCAGTTTCCTTCCAGTCATGTTCTTCCACACTTTGCAGATTCTCCCTCTGCCCTTTGTCAGAGATCTGATGTTCTGGGTGCTAAGCCATGGTCAAGAAAACCAAACCCCGCTCCTTGACACCACATAAAAGCCAGCTGCTCACTCCCCATTTCTTGTTTCTTTTTCCAAAGTTATGAAATTTCAACTTGAAGAAGAGATGTAAATGCCTCCTGTGCCCCCTATGTTTCAGTTTTCTACCAAGCATTTCAAGATCATTAGAGATCCATTGGGGATTTTTTTCCCAAATGTCAATCTTCCAAAACAGAAGGTCACACTTTTTTTTTTTTGGCAATGCATTCCTCACATTTATATAGCACTTTACTGTTTACAAAGCACTGTCATGCATAGGATTTCATTTTAGCTTCATAATTTCCTTACAGAGTAGACAATGTAGAAAGAGCTCTCCCATTTTACATATCAGGAATCAGTAATCAAGTGGTCTGCTTGAGAGCTCCCAGATTTGCAGCAAAGCCAGGACCAAGACGGAAGCCTTCTCCCTCTCTGCCCCATAGCTCCTCCTGCTTAACGCTCTAGACTGAGCATCTTGAGATCAAGGATTGTGCCTTATTCTTCACTTGTGCCCCAGTACCCTGTTCCATGCCTGGCACCTAACACACATTCAATAAATGAATGAATGAATCAACTAAACAATTAATAGGGGTCTCACCCTCCACCCTCCCCTAAAATTCAGTAATAACTAATCAGACAGGGACACAGCTGTGGTGAGAGTCCAGTGATAAGATGTGTGGCCATTGCATCCTGGTAAGACTCATCTCATTCACTGGAGCAAGGTCATGGCAAAAAGAGAAAGTTTGTTAATGGGCACTCATGTCCATATATTCAAAGCTGGGCACTGGGTGGACAATACAGCAAGCTGGATGCAAGTTTTTAGAGGGTAAGACCAGCTTCCTTCCATGATGCTGTTCATTGTACAGCAGTCAGGGCCCTGAAGGTACTTAAGAAATATATATATATATATTTATACAAACATTCCATGCATGGTTTACAATCAGTGGCTCACAATATCATCACATAGTTGTCACACTCATTTTTAAAGCGCTTTAATTTTCATTGTTACAATATAGGAGCTCTAACTTAGCTTGTTTACAATTTTTCTTTCATATCAAATTGGATTCTTATGTATTATGATATTTAGTGATTGTTTTTGTACTTGATTTTTGCAGTATTACTATTAATATTATACAGAAAAGGTTTAAAGCATCTTAATCTTATTTTGAGCATAACCACCAAGTCAAGTTTGAAATACAATTTGTAGGAAAATTAGAGGAAAGCACCACAGAACGTTGTTAAGCAAACTCTTAACCATCTACAAATACAATTTAAAGAATGTAATTAAACATCTCATTGCATTAGCGCATAACCACAGATGCATGCCTGCTTCCTTACTGCTTTTTGTCAGTATTTTCTGTGGAATGAAAAATAAGGTCTTTGGTATTAAAGTGATGACTATTCCAGTTCACACAGCATGTGGTTAATCATCACTCAATTGCCCTTTTCCCATTTGGATAAAGGGGATCATTGTCTGCAATTCTTCTCCCCTTTCCTAATGTTCCCCAAATGCTGGTGGAAAAGTTCAGAAGTCCAAGAACTGGATTCAAGCCTCCAAATTTAGCATGGACACCTGGATTAGAATATAAGTATACTGAAGGTATTAGAATATAAGTATACTGTCTTCTATTTCTTGTGGACAGTTTGAAGTGGGTTGACATGCTCAGTCCATGAGCTTGCCTGACTTATACTGCATAACATTTCTCTTTCTCGCATCACATTTTTGTGAATGCACAAAAAGCTCAGCGAGCTACGGAGTCTGTTTTCAGGTTCAGTAAGAGGTCAGAATATCAAGCTGACCATAGGAAAACACTTCATTTAATTTCCTCACCTTGATTGTGAATGCCAATGTGTCAAAAGTGGGGTCGAATTGCTAGTACCAAAATAGACCTTCCAGCTTACCAAAGCTCTGGGCCTTGTTGGCTCCAGAAGCTGCCATAAAGCTCAGCTCTCTCTGTGCTGGTGAGAAACTCAGCCAACTCAATGGGCAAACCCTTGGGGTCTCTGGGTTGCACAGTCTTAGTTTATCATCAAGGAAATGGCAAAGTCAACCATTCCGTGGGCCCGCGAGCTTTGTTTGGATCCCTGGCTAGAGAACTTAATAAATTTATCTTTAAACTCTATCCCTCACCCTGTGCATTTGACCTAGGAAATATCAGTTGTTGTTGCAGGTTGGGCCAGAGACCAAGGTAACAATCCTTTTGTTAGAACAACTGAAGCCCTCATGGCTACTGGGGAGCAGAAAACTGAGAAGTGAAGCTATATTGTCTGGACAGAGTCAGGCAGTATCTTAGACTTGCAGAGTTTGGAGCCCACCATAGACCAGACTCCTGAGATGAAGGCAGAGAAGGGCTTTTCTCTGGTGAAGAAGCTCATTGCAGTCTAGACCATGACTAGCATATGGTAGGAGCGCCACGTCAAAGAAAGGAATGAGGGCGGGCCACGGTGGCTCAGCAGGCAGAGTTCTCGCCTGCCATGCCGGAGACCGGGTTCAATTCCCGGTTCCTGCCCATGCAAAAAAAAAAAAAAAAGAAGAAAAGAAAGGCATGAGTGAACGGTGAGAATGTTTACTCAGAATGAAACCGAACAGATATCCCCTGTTGCTTATCAATGAAACATTGCAATAAATACTCCAGACCTCTCGTTTGTCTAATTTCATCACTTTCATCCTGTTGGGAGAGCGAAGAGGGAAACTGGGATTTCATTATACAAAGTCCATTCAGCCAAACTTGGGCTTTTTGACATTCTGCTAAGCTGGGAGCCAACCCTCACCTTTATTCTAACTCTGGGAAAAGGGGTTCAATAATATTTCCAGAACTTGAAACTAAGCGCCCCAAGCCACTGCAATTAGAATAGGGAAAATTTAAAACTTTGGATCCAAATAATAACATAATCCCTAAAATAACAAATAAAGCAACCTGGCAGCATTCTGCTCCATGATTTGAAAATTTAACTTCCAAGGGCACCATTGGGGTCAAGGATGACATTTTGGGCCCCCGGATGTTACAAATAAGAAACATTTCCATTGTTAGCAAAAATGCTGCCGGGCCAGGGTTTACTGTGTGCCATTGACATTTTCATCCTCGTTCTCGGTTTTTTGACTGCATATTTTTTCTTCACTTTTGCTTTTGGCATCTCTCGTGTTTTCCCCTTTGTGTATCTGTCTCTCTTGCTCCAGTCTTGTCCTTCTCAGCACACACACTCAGGCTTTGAGGCGCCCAGCCTTCTTCCTTTCTTTGTGAATCATGTTAAGTTTTAGGTTCATTCTTTTAAAAGTCTCCGATGAACAAATCTTTCCTTTCTAGTTTATGGCCATCTTTCTAATTGTTCCTTTTCCCAGTTTCAATCTCCCAGACAACAACAGAGCAGTTGTTTGGGGGTCCCTGTGCTCCCTCCAGGGGGCTCTTTCGGTATCTGTGCTGATTATCTGAATCCATATTCGCATACACACTCACTCACTTTCACACCCATGACACACACCACTCTTGCCTGGGTTTTTGTAGTTCTTAAGAGGCCAGTATGATTGAACTGGCCCTTGGAGACTCTGAAACAGAACATGTTAAAGGCTGATTTAGAGGGAGCTTTGACAAAGGCCCTTTTAATTATTTTTTTCTAGACATGGCCAGTGTACACGGCTGCTATGGGGCCAGAAGCAGCCCTGAATCTTTAGGGGCTGAACCACTAGGGTTCCTGCTCTCTTGGCAAATGTACTGGCTTATCACGTAGAAACTGTCTCCAGCTGGTTTAAAGTGTAGCTGGTGCCAGAGGGCAACAGCTGTTCCGGGCTGGGGAGCCAGGAGCCAGTGGGGACATTTTCTGGGGAGAGGAAATCAGAGCTAACACCCCCTATACAAAATATGGCTTCTGTCCTTACATCCGGGGAGCTGTAGTATCCCGCAGCGTCCTCAGACACCCCCTTTCCCTTGCCAGCTGGTCCGGGGCAATCTAGCACTGCCTTTCAGCACATGGGGCCAAAACACTTAGTCACATTGCAGATAATGAATAATTCATACATTTGTAATTCAAACAGTCACCACGATGCCTAATTCAAGTGAAAAGTTGTTTTTGTAAATGAGGGGAAAAGGATTCATTTCAGAGGTTTTGTTTTTTTTTTTTTACTTTCAATTTTTATTTTCTTCAGGTTTCAAAGTTTGAGCAGCTTCTATTTTTGCAGCTGTTTGATCAGAATTGGTGCTGGATGTAATGATTTTGCCCCAGTGTTGATCAGATAGGGCCATGCTCAGGGTTGAGGGGTTTTGTTCAATAACAGAGTTGATGTGTTTTTTTTTTTTCATCCTGTGAAATGAGGTTAGAGTAGACTTTCTATTTGTTCTGCCTTCATGGATATGCTTGCTTCCTGCCCCAACTACATCAGTAGATCTTCATTTTATTTTCTTTTTAAGACATTTTTTTAGGAAGCATTCCAAATGGATGCAAAAAGTAAAGAGAATAGTATAAGGAGCCCCCGTGTACCCTTCTCCAATGGGTTCCTTTAAGTCAAACTCCACATTTAAAAAATCATTTCACATTTAGCGACTTGAACATGTTAGCAACTCAAGAATTCCAGACTTGTAGGAAGCATGGTCCGTATCTTACCCAGCATCCTGAAAAGACTCCTCCTGGGTAATGAGCTCTGGGGACAGTTGCGCTTTCGTGGAGGGGGCACAGGAACGAGCAACAGCCTGACGTCGCCCTGGTGATGTCACGTAGGAAACCACTCCTGGGAGAGAAGGTGCCTCTTCTCTCCACCCCCACTCAGTGGCCTGGCATCCTGGGAATTTGCCTGGTCTGCTTGTGGGTGGTAAGAGGATGCTTCTTTCTCTTTAAAACCTGATCAGGTTCGCTTAATCCCTCATACCAATCTGAGACTGGGACGTCTAGAAGCCAGATTTTTAACAAGTGCATGTCAACAATTTTCATATTTTCGATATGAATGTTGATTATAAAAGCTGTGGTGAGGCAAAGTTTACTGCAGCAAGGAATGAGTGTCATTTAAAAAAAGCGACCTTGGATATAATACTTAGTTATGTATAGAACCAGTTTGAACCATTTGCTTGCCATTTCCAAATTCTGTAGTTCACTGGTAGGGGGAGAAAAGCCCTCTTCAATTTCAATATTAAATAAATTGTGTTTCTGAAAAAAAAAATACGTATACACTGTTTTTTTTTCGGGGGGTAGGGTGTGGAGTGGAGGAAGGCTGAATAAATTCCATTGAAACTGGCATTCTCCCAGGAGCTTTTAATTAAGTCTTGAGAGGGAAAGAACTTAAAAAATAAACACACACCTTCCTTCCCTCCTCCATTAATTCCTCACAAGTTTTGAGCTCTAAAACTTTTGTTAATTTGTACATTTTATAAATTTGGGCTTGGGTGTACCCTATATTATCTAGCTGGGTGTTTCTTTTTTCTGAACACAATTACTGAAGCTGGGTGAAAGGCACACAGATATTAGAAGAAAAGAAGGTTTTTTTTTTTGTATGCTGGGATCAAATTTCATTCTTTTTCCATGTGAGTTATTGCAGCACCATTTTGTTGGATTTTTGTTTGGTTGGTTTTTTGTTTGGGAAGTGCATGGGCCAGGAATCGAACCTGGGTCTCTCGCATGGCAGGCAAGAATTCTGCCACTGAGCTAAACCTTGCACCCCTTGAAAAGAAGAGTCTTACATTCATTTTTACACTTAGGGTCTTACAAAGCCTGGCTTTAGAGGGGTTTGGAGGGTCCAAAGAGCCATCGGTCTCAAGATCTCTTTGCTGCCTAACTTGTTCCAGAAAAGGCTCAGTAAAGAAAACATTAAGATAAATAGTTATTAGCTGGGGAAGCGGCAAATATTATCATTGGTTTCCATTATTATCAAAGTCAGTGTATCAGATTGTATGAGCATCATAGGGCAGGGGTCTGAGGCTGTGGAGACTGGGTGCAGGCATTGGGATGGGAAAGGATTAGTGTGCCAGTTATGGTGCTTATGCACGGACACATGCACTTACACACATGTGTACACTCACACACTCATACTCATTCACATACACACACATCCACTCACATACACACACATTCACATGCTCATGCACTTTTCTTTTTCTTTTTTTGTTTATTTTCATTTTTTGAGCTCATGCACTTTTGCACATGTTCACTCTCACATACTCTTGCACACTCTGGTACCCGGACACACACCCTCACACACTTATGCACTCACACGTTAAGACACATGCACATTACACTCACACAGTCAAGCAACAGATCCATGTACTCAAACACACTCACAAACACCCCAGGACTCACAGGACCACATTCTCAGAGCCTTTGATGATAGACGTGCATGTGTGCTTTTCTTCACATCCGCTTTATTATTTGCCCTCAGCTCACAGCCCAGCCACAGCAGGAGGTATTTCCCATGTCCCTGGGGAAGGGCAGGCATGTATCTGGTTCCTAAGCTCAGTCCCTAAGCTGTCCAAGGCTGGATGGCTAGTGCCAGGGATCCTGGTGTCCCTCTGGATGATTTTGGCCTGATTTAATTAGAATCCCTGTGTGTCCCTGGGGGTGGCTCTTTGGTGCTCTGGCTGTGTGACTGTCAGTCCTGGCCGTGGCATCGGCAAGGAGTGGCCTCCATGGGACTCAGTCCTGCATCACTGCTGACCTGGGGCCAGCTAACTTTCTCTGCTTAGCTTCCTCCAACTCTTGGTGCTTTGATCTTGGCCTCTTAGCTGTTAATATTCAGCTTTTCAAATTCTGCTTGCCTTTGGAATACTCGAAATGCTCTGCTCTGTTTTCTCCTGATTTGTATGCAGTGGGGCTGCCTAACATGGGAAATAATATTTTTTCATTCACAACATCCAGTAAGGAGAATGCCCTGCCTTTTACTGACTGCCTGGCAACTTCAATAGTAAATGGAGTTTATTTGGGGGAATTGGTAAGACCCATCCAGTTTAAAAATTGTTTTGGCCAGATACACTGGGCCAGATGCAATTCCCATGACCATTTTAACTGGGTGGTAGATCTCCAAGATGGGAGAAAGCCTAAAGGGGAGTCAGGGCCTCACATGGGGTTCTGAGTGAGCCTGTGGTTGCCAGCACCAAGAAAATGCCCTCCTGGTTTCTGGTCTGCCTGTTTCCCAGGGTCAGGGTCAGGCCAGGAAACTGGCACACAACTGGAACCTGTCAAATTCTGAAAAGTTTCACTTGGATATTGAGTTCCATTTTTCTCTTGTCATGAATAGATCTATATCCTTTCCCCTTTCAGATTTTGGATGTACAAATTAGATTCAGCTTTGGTAGAGCTTGAAAACATGAATGGATTTTGATGACCTGGAAGCAACTTCTCGAGTTGCTTGTTTCTGAGTCTTCAAAAAGACTCGCACCTCTCTTCTGGACATTTGGGATCATTACAAATTCCCCATTTCCACTGATTGGCATGTGATCCTGAAAGCAGCATCAGGGTCTCTCTTGGTAGTGGTGGCTGTTCCACTGGACTGTAATGCACCTAGTGCAATGAGCTCCTAAATATATTTTAGCAGAAGATGCCAGCATTAAAAAAAAAGCATTAACAGAAATTATAAGCACTTGATCAAAACACAAATTCCAGAAAGAGACCAATTAACCCCCATAGCATCCTTTATGTACTTAGAACTGAAAAATGGCCAAAGAGCAATGTACGGTATCAATTACATTCTGACACCTTCTTAAAAAAATGTGTCCATAGGAGAAAATACCTGAATTCCTTTGCCAGCTCCCTTTTATTTTTCAAGAGTCTGCTTAGCTTCCAAGTGAAGGTGAGTAGGGCAGTGTTAATCTTTGTATTAACCTGTCTGTGATTTACAAAGGCAAGGCAAAGAATATTCTTATCCCACTATTTTAGGACCAATTTCATCATGCGGCTGCTTTGTTCGTTGAGACATTTCTGGTCTCCTTCACCCCTGGACACACCTCCTCGGTTGGGCCCCAGACTCCTGCAAGATGATTATTTCCTTCACATAACCTGGGTGAGAGCCAAGTAAGTGGGACTGTAAATTACACTCAACAGAGATTACCAGGAATAAAAGGAAAATTGGATCCATCATTTCAGAGCTCATCTGGGGGACCACTGATATGCATGTCAGCATTTGACAGTAGAGATAGGAAGATTTACAGGGAAAATCCATGCGGTTCAACCAGATGCAGGAAAGATTTTTTTGAGTTTCAGAGGACAAAAATGTATTAATTTTTGCTAAAAATACAGAGTCTCTTCTAAAAGGGGAGACTTTGGTTAGCTTCCAAAATGATTGGGTCACCATATTGTTAGATAATACGTAAATGCAATTAGCCCCTTGTACCATCCAATGTGTGTGCCAGAAACACATGCTTACGTCGCGTTCATTATCACCTTCCCCTGTCCACGGGCTGCTGTTAACATCGCTTTCCTCCAAGGTCAGCTGTGGCTGCCACATGGAGGACTGTTTAGGTATATTTAACTTTGGGGATGAATCCAACATGCCACTTTAAAAGATGATCGTATTGTTTTTCCTGCTTTCCATTTCTGAAAAGATGAAGCTTTGGCCAGAGGGTTCTCTACATATCTGGCTGCAAATAGGTTACTTGGAGCCAAGCAATGCGGTGCCTAATTTCAGCATTCACTTAAGTAAAATTATTTATGACAGGCTCAACAGGCTTTTTTACTTCCCTGAAGAGGAGATGTGTGTTTTCAGCCAGATTGAAGGAATATTTGCATTCCGTCTCAGCTACTAATGTATTTAGAGAAGGGCTTTGAAGTCCCAAACAGATATGGTATATAAAAATTGAAACTTTGGAAATGGAAAACAGGTATTTAAAACATCACTAAATCTAGTTGAAGCATTGTTTTTACATGAGCTGTTGAAACAGCTGAGAAGCTCTCTGAAGTGACAGAGCTATTTGCTTTATCAGGTACCTAAACACTTAAGTCACGGGAAACCTGGGTTATGAAGATCTGAGTTGAGGGAATTGTCATTTATAAGCATTCAAGTCTGCAATACAAATTGATAGTATTTTCCAGTGGATTAGAATGGGGTAGGAAAACTGAACCATACTTTATAAAATGGCAAAACAATGAACAGCGAGGAACATAAGTTCCAATTTGGAAATAGATGGAGCTTCTAGAATCATTAAGTTTTGGAGCTGGATAAGTTTCAGAGATCAGTTGTTTAAATTTCTCTTTAGTTGCACAGATTCTGCAAGACTAAAACAAATGAAAGGAGATAATAACAGAATAACAGAAAAAGATAATTTGAGAAGGGCTCCTCCCAGAGAGACCAGAAAGCTCTGACTGAAAAATTCAAGTAGAGACATAAAACAGGCTCTTTAAACAGAGCCTCTTTAGTAAACAGACTCTTTAAACAGCCTCTATAGTAAAACAGAGTGGCTGACTGCCCATTTTCTTCATCCAAAAGCTTATGGTAGGGAAATAGCCCTTTGATAGTAATAGGACAGTTTATTTGAGTTCATCTTTTGTGTGGATTTATATTTTATGTTGCATACTTTTTGCTACTCAGCAAAGAAAGAATTTGTTTAGAATTAGATTTGGTATTCATTCAGAAACTGACTTTGATGCAGAAGATAATAAACGGGGGTGACAGAAAGGTAGATTTGGTGTGCTTGCCATCTTCTTGCTCACTTTGCTAATTAATTGGTAAATCCTAATAGCTGTGATATGAATTACTTAGGAAAAATGATTTCAGCAAGTAGCTTTTCTGATTTCACACACCTGAGACCTTGGGGCAAGGGAAGGGAGAGAGGGAGCAAGAAAGAGATGGAGAAGAACAGCAGAAGAGAGAGATTGAAAGAAAGAGAGGGAGAAGGAGAAATAATGAGAGGAAGAGGAAGAGATGATAGCTAGCTAGATAAACAGAGAGATAGAGAAAGTAGGAGAGAGAGAGAGGGAGAGAGGGTGAGAAAGAGAGAGACTGAAAGAGAGAAAGAGAAAGGGAGGGGAGCGAGAAAGAGGGATGGAGAGAAAGGAAAGGAGGAAGGCAGAGGAGGAGGAGAGAGAGAGAAAGAGAGAGGGAGAGAGAGTCAGAAGCAGAGAGGAGAGGAAAGGAGAGAGAAAGGAGAGCTCACTGCATTGTTGCCTGTGTTTGGCCATCCACAGGAAAAGCTGAGTTCCCTCTTCTCAAAAGGAGTCACTAGCACGTACATTCATGTGGTCAAGGGAGCTGAGTAACTTCCCCAAGTCTGGGAGCTGGAATGGAAATCTGGGCTTGGAATACGGGTATTTCCCAAGCTCAGGCGTTGGCTTTGAAAAATCAGGGAATCACTTCTTCCTTGCCTTCCTTCCTGGATTACTTACCCAGCTGAGCCTATTCCACTCAGAACTCATAAGGACCTTGCTTTTTTCTCCTTCCTAGAATAAATGGAAAGACTCTACCTGGTAAGGAAATGCTGTCATTAGCCAGTGTGATGGTTGTTTCACTGTGGGAGGGACAGACAGATGGACAGGCTGGTGCCCTGGGGGATATCTCTGGATCGGCCAGGCAGTGGTTCTCCAAGGGTGGTCTGTGGCCACCTGGGGACCCCCAAGACCCCCTAAGAGGGTCCATGAGGTCAAACCGATTTTCACTGTAGCACAGAGAGGTACCTGCATCTTCTGCTGTGTGGTACTTCTGCACTGGGGACACGTAGCAAGGGGTGCTGGGCTGTTGATGTCTGAACCCAAGTCAGGCCAGGCCATGGGGTCTCCATGCCATGCACCTCCTTCTGAAATTTGCCCTTTTCGCTAAGACCACCCTTGTGAAGCAATAAGCATTGCAAGTTGTGTTGACCTTGCCCCTCTGTTGCAGGTCTTTGTAATATCCTGATAGTACCGGAAGCATCCAGAACGGGTGGGCTGCAAACAGGAGAACCCGAGGAAAAGCACGGCCCTGTTGTGGAGCTATACCGTGGCCTTCACGGCCTCCACGGCCTTGAAAGAATGATTGAGAGATAAACTGGGTTATTCAGACTTGGACGTATAGCAGACTTTCTCCTGAAAGGGAACATTTCAAGGAAAATGACTCTACTTGTTGTTAATGACAAAGTTCAAGCTTCCAAGGATGGCTTTAGTGTCACAGAACTTCACGACATTTCTGATGAGATTTGTAGTGGGATTAACAAAAGCGTATAGTGATATGCATCACCATTTGGAAAAGCTGAATAACTCAGTAGATTTTCCAGATGACCAGTCCGTGATGTTACAAAGTCATGCTTGGACTCACGTGGAGTGTAGTTCAGTGGAGTTTAAAGGAAGAGAGTATGCAAAGTTCACTGAAAAAGCGTTCATTTCCACCTTGCAGCTAATCCTTTTAAAGGAAATGATCACTTGTTGAGTTCTGGTATAGTATCAGAGAAAAATACCCACAGCTATCTGACAAAGTTTCACAAATATTCCTCCCTTTCCCAACTACCTATGTGAATGGAGCTGGATTTTCTTAACATATTTCAGCAAAAACAACATATCACAACAGAGTGAATAGAGAAGATCTGAAAATCCAGCTGGGTTCTGTTGAGCCAGCCACTAAGGAGTTTTGCAAAAACTGTAAATTTCTCATTAATTTTTTGAAACATGGTCACTCTTTCCCCCCAAATGTTATTTCTGTAAACATGCAATGGGTTTACAATTATTTTTTAATGAATGAATAAATATTCAAAACATTTCCTAGTTTCAAAATCTAAAATAGTAAATGTCAATATAGACATAACTGCATAAATAGTTGGGGTTTCCAATATAGGGTATAAAGTGATCTGGAAACCAAAAGTCTTAGAATTGCTAGTCTATAATAAACGTCTCTTGGGACTCTCAGATCTTTTAGAAACATTGGTTAGGAAACCATCAAAAGTCATGGAAGAATTTCGGGACTGGGGAGATGGGCAGTTTTTCCGTGAAACAAGGGTGTTTTTAGGATATCATACCAGGGCCTGCGATGTAAGGACTGCAAATAAAAATGACATAAAGTAGCAGGCAACTTTAAAAATAATACTTTGCAAAGGCTTCTCTTTTCATCACTAGTCCTAAAAACCTTTTCTTGCTCTCCATTTCTAAAAAAAAAAATTGTAGTTAAAAGAACACATTCTAGGGGGTGCAAGGGTGGTTCAGTGGTAGAATTCTCGCCTGCCATGCAGGAGACCCAGGTTCGATTCCTGGTCCATGCATTTCCCAAACAAACAAACAAACAAGGAATCAAAAATATTCAACAAATGGTGATGCAATAACGGCATACTCACATGGAAAAAGAATGAAATGTGATGCTGCCATACAGCACACAAAAAAGAGAACACATTCTAAATGAACAAAAACTGGTTTGGAATCTCATTAAAGCCATCTCACTTGCTCTGTAGGTTGGGAAAAAATATTTAATCATTTACCAGTGGTCTTAGTTCTCTTATCTGTAAAATGAAATAATGACACCTAGAGTTGTCAAGTATGAAGCGTGGCATTGCATACTGATGACCAGTTTACACGTGGTATGTATTCAGATGTTAGTGCATTAAACACAGATACACACACAAAAAATAACAGACTATGAGACATGTAGGAAAACAAATGTTAATTTGGGGAACAGATTTGGCAGAACTATGACAAATTTAGAGAGGAGATGTTCTAATTGCGAAGTTCTAGGCTCTAGCAGTTTAAATGTCAGGAAAGGGTTTTGTGTGTCCTCTTTAACCCTTTTGGCTGGCACTGATCCATTCTTGGTCCCTGACTGTAATTAGTTAACTGAGCAAGTGACAAAGAAATTGGGTTTATAAGGAAAAGATGGGCGTCTCAAAAAAGAAAGTTCACAAGTTTCCTGGACATAGCTCTTTCTTTTCAAAATCAGTTTTTCGCTGGCAAGGTACTAATGGCCTCTCTCCTCTGCAGTCAGGGATTTTCATGGCATTTAAATGTGTCCTGGGTTAGTGTACATTCCCCAGGCCTCTCTCCTCAAGTTCATCAAACACTCAAAAGTCGAGATCATAAAAGGTCCTTTTTCCAGAAACATCGACAGTCCCAGGCCTTCTGTGCATATTCAGCGGTGCACTCCGGGAAGCCAATGCTCTCTCCTTCTTCGTCATTGGGAGTGCAGAGGTTAGCGGCCCTGGGAATCTGGGACACACAGACGGGGTTCACATCTTTATCCGTGGTGGGACCCTGAGACACTTATGGTCTCTGAGTCTCTGCTCCTCATCTGTGAAAAGAGAAAACCATGTTCTTTCCACCCTTGTCCCTGATGCTGCCAGTTCTGGGTGCTCTTTGGTTGTAAGTAGCAGGAACGCAGCTAAACCTGAACCAGCACAGGTACATGATTTAGACACTCTCTTCAGCCTTAATGTCACTTTCTTTTGCTTGTTCTTTTATCCTTTCTTTCTTTTTCTTTCTTTTTTTGGCATGGGCAGGCTCCAGGAATTGAACCTGGGTCTCTGTCATGGCAGGCGACAATTCTGCCACTGAGCCACTGTCACACCGCCCTGTTTATCCTTTCTTAAACCTCAGCTTCAAATTAATCTTGTTCTTCCTGAATAAGAATATCAATTATTCTTTTTTTTTTCCTGAGTGTGAAAAGAATCATGTACAGAGTTCATTCTGCATTCTGTAAGGATCAGTGTTTCATTCAAGCGCCGACCTTCTGCAGCATTTCTAGGTAGCATGTCAGGAGCCAATGAGGGCTCATAATAAGCTCTCCATTCCTCTATATAGGTTTGGTAGGTCTATTTGCTGGGATGAGGTTCAACCCTGAGTGCAGAAAATGCTAAATAAGTACCTAAAACAGGGTACATGCCAGGCTGGCACATGGCCCCACAGGGATGGACCCAAGCTTCTCTGCCCTGATGCTCTGCCATGTGTGGCCTCCATTCTTGAGGTCACATCATGGCCTAAGAGGGTTGCTCCAGCTCCCTCTTCAGCCACCACATTTGCATTCTGGGCTTCAGGAAGGAAAGAAGGGGAGTCTCATGGGGATTTGTCCCAGGAGTTGCATAAAGCACTTCAACTCACATCCTACTGGCCAGGACCTACATCTGATGGTAAGGGAGCTTGGGAAATGCAACCTTTATTCTGGGAAGTTGTGTGCCAGCTGAAGACAGAAATGGTTTTATTACTGAAGAAGAAGGTCTTGGGAAGTAGAGAGCCAGCCTGTATGCTGGTCTCACCATCTGGAGGGGCACTGCGGGCTAAATCCAGGACTAGCAAACATTCTGTATCAAGAGCCGGAAAGTAAATGTCTTAGTTTTTGTGTCCATACTCTCTCCTTTGCTGTGGCTCAACTCTGCTATTGAAGTGGAAGCAGCAACAAACAATACACCAATGAATTCCGGGGCTGGGTATAGTACTCGGGCCTTAGTTTGCTGGGCTCTGGAATACCAGTGCTGACAGCTACCATTTACTCTTCACAAAGAATACTTCATGAAGTGCACCTCACTAGCACTTTCCCAGCATGAAAACTCCATGCAGCAGGCATCCTTACAAGTGCAGATTTTGTCCAGGAGGAAATGGAGCATGCAGAAGTTCAGAAACTTGCTCTGGCTGGTAATATGGCTAATGTGTTTGAATGATGTACTGGTGTGAAACTGTTTTGTACCCCAGAAAAGCTATGTTCTTTAATCCGCATTCAATATTGTTGGGTTTGATCTTTTTGATTAAGATCCCACCCAACAATATTGACCCATCCAATTGTGACCCCCAAATGTGGGTGGGACCTTCTGATTAGGTGGTTTCCATGGAGATGTGTCTCCACCCATTCAAGGTGGGGCTGCTTACTGGAGTCCTTTAAGAGGGACCATTTTAGAAAAACTTTGGCGCTGACACAGACATACACGTTTGGAGATGCAGAAGAAAAATGCCCCCAGGAAGCTGCTTGAAACCAGAAGCCATGAGAGAAAGGTAGCTGCTGTTGCTATGTGCTTTCCTAACTGACAGAGAAAGCTGGAATATCATCAGCCCTCTCTTGAGTCAAGGTATCTTTTCCTGGATGCCTTAGTTTGGACATTTTGTGGTCTTAGAACTGTAAGCTTGTAACTTAATAAATTCCCTTTTAAAAGCCAACCCATTGCTGGTATATTGCATTGCCATCAGCATTAAAAACAAATGGGGACACTGATTCCTTGGCCCACACTTACTCTTCTCCCAAAGAAAGGGTGGCCAATGATTCACTCTGAGGCATTGAATTTAGAAGACATAAATAATGAACTATGCTAAAAAGTAAACTACCTATAACATCATTAATCATGAGGGAAATGCAAACCCAAGCCACTATGAGATACTATTTCACACCCACTAAAATGACTGTTACTGAAAAAACAGAAGATGTGATGGAGAAGATGTGGAGAAATAGGAACCTCATATATTGTGGTGGGAATGTAAAATGGTGCAGCCACTGTGGAAGAGAATTTGGCAGTTCCTCAGAAAGTTAAACCTAGAACTACCACATGACCTGGCAATCTCATGCTAGTTATATGCTGAAAAAATTGAAAGCAGGCACTCAAACAGATACTTGTACACCAACGTTCCTAGCAGCATTATTCACAATTGCTGAAAGGTAGAAACAACCCAAGTGTCCATCAACAGATGACTAGAGAAATAAAATATGGTAGATATGTACAATGGGATAGATATTCCTTAGCCACAAAAAGAATGAAGTTCTGATACATGTGGCAATGCAGGACCTGCTGACAACATGTTGAGTGAAATAAACTAGACACAAAAGGACAAATATTGTGTGATTCTATTGATATGAAATACTTAGAATAAACAAATTCACAGAGATAGAAAGTAGATTAGAGGTTACCAGGGACAGGAGAGGATGGAAGAAATAAAAAGTTATTGTGTAATGAGCACAGAGTTTCTGTCTGGGGTGATGAAAGCATTTTGGAAATGAAGGTGGTGATGGAAGCAGAATATGTGACTGTAATTAACACCACTTAATTTCATATGTGAAATTTGGAAATTATGTTACCACAACAAAATTTTAAAAATTTAAAAACAAAAACAAAAACGCCAAATGTTGGTGCCTTGTTAGGAAGAATAGTTCATTACTCAGGAAGAAGCCGCTAGATGGAAAGTGCTGGCAAGAACAACCATCATCAGCCCCATAGTGAATCCCATTGTTGATTTAAGGCTTCCTGGTGCTCCTCCCTGGGCACCCCATTTCTCAGGGTTTAGAGAGCTGGCTGGAAGTGGATATTGGAGGGGTCTTGGAGGGAACGGCTATGGGAGGTGTTGGTTGGGGCTGCTGTGCTTGAAGACATGACCAGGGCATGTGTGTGGCCCTTGGGCTGAGCTGTGCCTCGTTTGCCCCATTGTGTGAACCATTCTTCCTGCTGGAGGAAGGCAGAAAGACATGGCATTCTAGGAGCTGAGGGATGCCTGGCCCAAGTCAGAGGGACAAGAGAGAAGCCTAAGTTTTAGGTTGCTGGAGACCTATTTATGTTTTCAAATAAAGAGAAAAATATTTGGGTCAGGGGAGAGACATTTCTCCCTTCAGTTGGAGAAATGCCTGATCTCATGACTGATATCTGGTAGACCAGTAGAAAACCTTCCTTCTCTGAAAGTCTCCTTTTAGTGCCTTAGGACATATAAACAGAGATTCCCTGCAAGGCTGCTGACTCAAGCAAGAGCCTTTATATAAACCTAGCACTGGCCTCCTTTGCCACTACAGGTCTTTTACAACTCCTAGAAAGTCATCTGATTCCTCAAATCAAGAAGAGTTTATTAGCGATGCAATATCAATAATCTGAGTAATATGCATGGTTCATTGAGCTGTTTTATAAGTATTATCTTAAATAATCTTCATTGAAATTGTATTAGGGCTTTCCGAAAAAGCAGAACTGGTAGGAGATAGGTAAGGTGCTAGTTTGAAAATGTTATGTGCCCCAGAAAAACCATGTTCTCTTAATCATCATTCAATATTATTTAGGGTGAAATCCTTTGATTAGATTGTTTCCACAGAGATATAATCAACTCAATTATAGGTACGACCTTTTGATTAGATGGAGCTGTGATTCCAATCATTTAGAGTGGGTCTTGATTAGTTTGCTGGAGTTCTTTAAAAGGGGAAACATTTTGAAGAGAGTTCAATGCTGATTGAGCCAATAAGAGACCTAGATATTCAGAGATGCAGAAAGTAAGTTCCCCCAGGAAGCTGTTTGAAACCAGAAGCCAAAAGTTCCAGCAGATGCCAGCAATGTGCCTTCCCAACTGACAGGGGTGTTTTGGACCCATCAGCCTGCCTTAGTTTGCACATTATATAGCTTTAGAACTATAAACTTGTAACTTAATAAATTCCCTTTATAAAAGTTATTTCATTTCTAGTATTTTGCATTCCGACAGCTTTAACAAACCCAAACAGGTGGGTAGATAATAGATAAATAGATCGATATTAAGAAATTTATTGTAGGAATTGGCTCCCATGGCCTGGGAATTGGCAAGTCTGAATTCTGTAGGGCAGGCTGCTAGCTGGAAACTCCAGTGAAGGTGAAGTTGTATTCCTCAGGAAAAGCTGGCTGTCTGAAGAAGAAGAGGCCAAGATTCTTCTTTTTGATTTGAAATCCTCAATTCTGCTTTAAGACAGCTAAGTGATTGGATAAGGAGACTTCTCATTGCTGAGGGCAATCTCCTTTGTTGAGGGTAGGTGCAATCAACTGTAGATGCAATTAACTAACAGTAGATGCTAATCCACCTATGAAATACCCCCCAGAGTAACAATCAGGCCAGTGCTTGCTTGATCAAACAATTGGACACTATAAGCTGGCCAAGTTGACACATGAGGTTAACCAATACAGAAACTCTGGAGGGGAAGGGGTGAGTACGAAGAAACCAGAAATATTGACCTTAGATGCTGTGTGTCACTGGCCAGGGACTTTGAGGTATGCTGCCTCATTCTATCCTTCAGCTATCCTGGGAGGCAGGTCATTAGAGCATGCCCATTTTACAGAGGGAAAGCAGACTCAGAGAAGTAATGTGATTTATCCCAGGCCTCACAACTGGCACGTGATTTTGTCTGAACTTGAACTCAGCCTTCTGAAATCGATTCCTGTGCTGCTCCTTCTACTGGTCAGCTGCATGCACAAATGGCACACAAGGAAATAAACCTGTCATGTCAGGGACTTTGTTGGGAAATGGGCTTTATCCAAACACCAGAGCTACTGATCCAAACAAAATGGAAATGTGGCAGCAGTCCTTGAAGACAGCTGGCCTGCGGGAGGAAACCACTGACCTTCACATGGGTAGATAGCAGGCCTGGATATTTTGTGGGTGCCTAGGGACCCTGCTTTATCCACACAGCCCTGTGTTCATGGGAGAACAATGAAGTTAATCAGGAGACATTTGCTGATTTATCCATTTGCACATAATATTAATATCTTATTAATATTAGCAATGCAATCAGATTCTGCTGAGATGCTGGAATAACAGGGCTGGCCCCAGTCACTGCTCACCAGGAGGCCAGGAGGGTGGTCAGAGGAGGGCGTCCACCTCAGCCCTGCCTGTGGTTAAGTGTTTCCAATGCCACCAGTGGGGACCACAACAGAAGTACAAGGTTGACCCTTGTGGACCTTATATTTTCAGGAGGCAAGAGGGTCAGTTAAAAAAAAGAATTAACAAATAAATAAGTCAGGCAGTGATAATGGCCACAATAGGGCTGGGGGATGTGATGCAGGCTTCTTTAGGCATGTTGGTCAGAGGAAAACTTTTGGAAAAGGTGCCCTTTAAGCTGTGATGGAATGTCAGGAAGGACCAGCCACAGGAAGATCCAAGAGAGGCGGGAGCCACTGTCAAGGCCCTGGGGTGGGGGGAGCGAGCTCGGTGTGTCTGGAGGGACAGATAGGTGGGCCCAGAGGCTGCAGGGAAGGACCCGGCTATTTCTTGCAGGGTTCTGAAGGTGTTTGGATTTCATTGTAAGTTTCCAGGAAGCCATGGGAGGGTTTTAATCAGGGAAGCGACGTGCTCTGACCTACATTCTCAGCATGTTGCTCTGACTGCAGTGCTGAGAGTGATTCCAAAGGGCAGATTGTGTGAGGAGACCTGTTGGGAGGTTTTCTTGGTGGGGCAAAGAGCCTGACAGCTGTGGACATGGAGGGAAGCAGGTTGTTTTGGGATCTATTTTGGGCATGGAGTTGACAGATAATTTTGACATGTTGGAAAGGGAGCAGAATCATGTTTGTCTCCTAGGATTTTGGCCCTGAGGAACTAAACTGGGGAAGCTTGAGAAAAGCAGGTTACATGAAATTCCAAATTTTGGGTATCTTAAGTTTGAGATGGCTTCTGGACACTGAGGTCTATTTGCTTTTGTATGCAAGGCCCAGGAAATGCAGGGTGAGCTACACAGCATCCATAGCACCACATAGTTTGGAAAGGATTTCTGAGGGCTACTGATCTGGAAGTGTGATCAGGCATGAGCCTCCAAGAAAACTCTAAGGTGGTTGTGAACTTTGGAACGTAAGATTTATGTGGGGAACACTAGAGGATACAGAGAAGGAGCAGATGGGCCAGCTGATGAAAGGCCTTGGAAGGGGATGATGGTGAGCCATTGAAAGGGTGTGAAAGGAGAATGATGTAATCAAACTGAGTTTTTCAAAGATAATTCTGGAAGCAGCATGCAGGAGAGATTGGAGGGGAGTGAGGCTTGGAATCAGGGAGAACGATGATTTATTGTATCTGTCCAGGTGAGTGATGATTTGAAAGTTGAAACTGAGCCGGTGACCATGTGGAGGAGGGAATGGATTCAAGAGGTTTTCAAAAGCAAGACTTTTGATCTTTGGCTGTGATCTTTGGCAAGGAGTCTCCCCAACTAGCTTTTTCGCTTGGGTGGCTTGTGTAAATATTGGGGTCATGATGTGAGATCCAGAGAGTCTAGATCCTTGAGGGTAGGGGAGATGTGCTTCCATCCTGTTTTCTTTGTGCCAACCTCATTTGAGTTTTCATCTGAGGAGCAGATGTGCTTTAGTATTTCCACTAAATACTTACTCCATCAAGACATGCTTGTCAAACAAATTAGAACAGAGCCTAGCATGTCACTTGGGGGAACACCAACATTTAAGAGGTACTATTATAGATCAAGTCATGTGTCCCCCAAAGACATGTTCCTGTCCCAACTCCCACTTGGTGGATGGGAACTCATTTGCAAATAAGATCTCTGAAGATTCTATTAGTTAAGATGGAGCTAAACTGGATTGGGGTGGATCTTAATCCAGTATGACCAGGATCCTTATAAGCAGAGGAAATTTGGACACAGTTAGGCGTAGAACACAGGAGGAGACAGACGGCCATGTAACATAGGCAGAAACTGAGTTCTGAATATCAGCAAGCCACCACCAGGATGTTAGGGATTTCAGTGAAAGCAGGATCCTGCTGACACCCTGATTTGGGGCTTCTAGCCTGCAAAACTATGAGATAAGAAATTTGATTTGTTTAAGCCCAGCAGTCTGTGGTATTTTGTTGCAGCAGCCTGGCAGACTATGACAGGTAAGCATTGAGGGAACTGGGGAAGTGGTAGGAGAACCAGAAATCAGAGGTACTGGGACCAGCAGAGCAGAAAGGATTGAGGTAGAGGAAAGGTCAGTGGCAATATTACTGCCAAGTGACGGTCAAATGGATAAGGACTTAAAAGTGTTCTTTGGGTTAGTAGCACTAGCCAGTGCAGGTTCAGATGTGTGGCGGATGTGGAAGCCCTGTGGTGGTGGGTGGAGGGACACAGTCAGGACAGGAAGTGGAAAATTCTCAGTGAAAATATGTGGGGCAGCACAGTGGGGGAGGGCTGCAGAGGTTGAGTGACTGCTCCAAGAGCCTTGCTTTTCTCTGTGAATTAGGAGGAGGCAAATAATGTACTGCACACAGAATAGAGAAGAAAAGAGAAGGGGTTGTAGAAATTCACTTTGGAGAAACAAAAGACTTTGATATTCACTTCTAGCTTGTCCTGATCTTTGTAATTGCCCTTTAAGAAAACCCCTCTCTGTCCGAGAGACAGTCTGACCCCGAGTTAACTGAAGTGTGGAGATGTGAGCTTTTGTGCCCACGGCCTCACCACAGTTCTCTGCCAGCCTGGAGCCTAGGCTGCCTCTGCTCTTGCTATTTAGCTCCATCAGACTTCAGATTCATTTAGTAGTTCTGATGCAGCCAGTTGGTTCTTTTAGATTTGTAGAATTGACTTGTTGAGCACTTATTTGGACCTGTAGCCATGGCCCAAACTCAAGTTGAGACTAGGGAGGGCTGCCAGGCATGCTAGGTGCTGCCCTTCAGAAAGAGACGTGAAATTAGTGCCTGCTCTGATAGATGCTGGCAGCCGGCCAGAGAAAAATTAAAGTTCCCATTGCTTTTTCCAGAAAGAGTGATGGGGAGTCCTTACGTTCCAGCCAACAATCCCTCTTCTCAATAAAACAAATAGGATCCAATGTTGGCAGCTTTCTGAGCTGTTGCTGAGGACATAAAGACTGCTCTGTCTTTCTCCCTGGTAAATATGCAGCAAGCCTTTAACTCATTGCTAGATAAATCACACCAAGATGGTTTAGAAGAGATGGATTTTTAAATATATTTTAAACCTCAGTTAATGCATTTCTCCTTCCTTAACTAATTCAATCCTTGGAAGGAGCACAAATAAACCTATTTAATAAGAACAATTTAAGATAACTAATTAAATAGATTATTTAAGGAAAAGATGTGGCAGAGATTCTGAGTGCTCACCAAATGGCTGGGTGACATTTCCCAGTCAATAGGAATGAACAGATGTGATATAAGCCATTTCCAGGCCTGGTGCTTAAAGTGCTCCCACAGGAATCTCTAGATTTTTGGGTTTTTTTCCCCTCCTAAGACAGGTAGGGAGGCTGAATATTCGAAGTGGTGTACATTTAAGATAGAAGAGGGCCACCCAATCAATATCAGGCACTATATGATCAAGAAATATAAACCTTTATTGTGTTAAGAAATTGTGAGATTTCTGGGTTTAATTGTTTCTCTCACAAATCCTGTCCCAACCTGACTAATACCCGAATCAAATGGTATCACTCAGTCGGGAAAGACAATGTCCCTTATAAGTCCCTAAGATAGCAAACATTGAAATGAGGTAGGAGAATGTTCCCTCTCAAAACTGTCTAGATTGGGCAATGCAGCGGTGGCTCAGTGACAGAATTCTCGCCTGCCATAAATTCTCACCTGCCATGCCAGAGACCTGGGCTCGATTCCTGGAGCCTGCCCATGTAAAAACAAAACAAAACAAAACAAAACTATCTAGATGTACTTTGGCCTTGAAGATCGTATAGTCTGTTCCCTCTGTAGAAGTCTCCAGTTATTGTCGTGGGACATAGGGTTACCTTAAAGTTATCTTCTGGTGGTATCAGAAGAATGACTATTTGTGTGTAATTCACGATAGGTGGGAGTTTCCCTTAGCCACACTAGTTCAGGAGTAAATCACAACTGTGATCACACTAACCTCCCTATGTCTCACCGTCTCTCAGGGGAAAGGAGGCCTCTAATGCAGACCCTGCTAAAATCTTTCCAAGTGTTATTGGGCTCGCCCTAGATGTTGTTTCCCATGAACAGGTCCGATAAGCAATGGCTCCTCAACAGCAGCCTCATTTTTTCTCTTCTCTTGCCCCAGCCTCCTCCATCAGTTATGCCATTTCTGCTGGACCCTTCCTGCTTACCCTGGACAGAGCTGAGGCCATCAGGGACCACACTGGAGCTAGGCATTACTTATGGTTTCAGTGGGCACTGCCAGTAGACAATTGTGGTGAGAGGATCACGCTGTACTCAAAGTCACCTCCTCCTTCAGTGCTCACATCAAGCTTGTCTGTCTCACTCGGTATACCCTTAAAATAAATTTTACTCAGGAGATTCTACCAGTTTTCCCAATTTATACCCAGACACGTAAAATTCAGCAGTATTTACAGGGCACATGGTGAGCCCCCTGCTGTTTCTATAATTATCACTCACTTAAAGACTTTGTTGGTACTGATGTTCGGAAGTTTACTAAGCTGCCTAAGAGACTCTTACCTGGTTTTCTTCACTTACTCATTCCCTCTCTTTGTCCTTGGCCCCTCCTATTTTGTCCTAATGGCTCAGGAGTGATGGCATAATGTGGAGATTATGAGATTGATGTTGGCAGTGTTGGGTCCCTTTACTGGATCACAGATTGAATGATATCTCCCTCCTATCTACAAGCACAGTCCAAAACCCAGTGGCATGCTTTGAACTTGGGGTTATGTCTTCAGGACTCCAGTCTTACCCAGTTCATCTTAAGAAGGTCTAGCTTATTTAAATCTGCTTCCTGGAACCACAGCTAACAATGAGCTGGTCTGAGCCTTGCCCTGCCTAGGACCTTCTCTGCTGTTGTCAGCCTATTTAAAATAGGACACAGTCAGTAAATACATTTTGAATGAATCAATTAATGCGTGGAAGAGAAGAAGGGATTAATAAGCAAGTAAGTGCTTTGAAGAATCTACTAATATCTGAGAAAACCCTCCAATGACATTTTTGCTCATGTCCCAGTAGATTTATTTGGCCTATTACCTTATCAGTGATGGATGTATTTCACTGAGATCCCCTTATGCCTGAGGCACTCTATAAGGTTCCTTGTGTACATTATCTCATTATTTTTTTATGACAACCCTGTGAATGAAATGTTCTTATCCCCATTTGGCAGAAGAAGAGCTTGAAGTTCAGAGAAGCTAAGTAAATTGCCCAAGGTCATAAAGGTGGTGGACAGAAGTCCTGAGCTCGCAACCTGGGCATACTTTTGTCCAAATCCTATGCACTTCTTTAAAAACCACACCGAAGGGTTTCTAATCACTCCAATACTACTTACATAGCCTATACAACCACTCCTGGGCTTGCTAGAATGGTCTGGAGCAGACTTGAGCCCACTCAGCTCTGGTCCCCTCCATAGTCTCTGTCAACATTGAAGGGAAATCAGACTCTTTATTCCTCCTGGCCTTGGACATTCAGATTACAGGTGGAGTTGCTTTTTAAACTAGATTAACTATACTCACATGTCTCTCAAGAACAAGCAATAATTCTTGTAAACATCCACATTAAGAAATGGAGGCATTTTTCCTAATTTATAACACACGGATTTCCCCCAATTACAGTGTAATGTAGAGCAATTATTTAATGAATAAGTACAGTAGCTTCCTTTTTATGAGCCTGCTTTCAAACTCTACTACCTTTTCACTCTCTGCTTTCTCCCTGACCTGCCCAACCAGAGGCTAGGAAACAGGCTAGATAAGAGAAATTTCACTTTTTCCTTACCTATGCAAAAACCTAGTCAAATATGTGAAATTATTGCTTAAAAGATTAAAGAAGGGGTAGAGGCATAAGTTTATAAAATTCAAAGAGTACAGAGGGAAATAAAATAAAGAACAAAATGAATATACCAATGTTCATAATATTATTCACAACAGCCAACAGGTGGAAACAACCCAAGTTCTCACTAACAGATGAATGGGTAAACAAAATGTGGTATATCCATACAATGGAATATTATACAACTAAAGAAGGAATGAAGTTTCAATACATACAACAACTGGGATGAACCTTAAAGACATCATGTTTCTTCAAATAAGCCAGACATAAAAGGACAAATATTGTGTGATTCCACTGATATGAAATAATTAGAACATACAGACTCACAGAATCAGAAACGAGGATACAGGTTAGCAGGGGCTGGGGGTGCAGATAGGAAATAGGGAGTAAATGTTTACTGTATGCAGAGTTTCTGTTTGGGCTGACGGAAAAGTTTTGATAACGGAAGGTGGTGATGGGTAGCATAATATTGTGAATGTAATTAATACCACTGAATTGTGTACTCAAAAGTGGTTAAAATGGGAAAATTTATGTTGCATATGTATTACCACAAGAAAAGATAAAAGAATAATAATGGGAAAAAAACAAACAGGCCCATTCTTAATTGCCCCTCACCCCCGCCCGCCATGCCTAAAGTTCTGAGAGATTGACCCTTTATTGATTGGCATTTTAAATTTCTTTTGATGGCTACTACCATCATCACACTAGAAATACACCTACGGCTCCTTTTCTGACTTTGCTTTGGAGTGTATTTATTTGCACACTTACAGTACAAATCCCCAGCTGCCACCCTCCAGGCAGGTGCACTGCATTTGTTGGGGAGAGGAAGGGGAGAGAGCACTGTTGGCTGAACTTCCCTCCCACTTGCAGTCCTTGAAAGAATAATCATTGTTTCTATCCCGTGGCCCATTCCTGTTCTCTGTTGGTGGACTCCGAGCTTGGCAATCCCTTTAGGCTTGCATCAGTCAAAAGGTCCAGTCAGGGAAACAGAGCCCATACCTGGTATTTCAATTTAATTAGGGAAGTTAGTTATAGAGGCCTTGAAAGAGCTGAAAGAGTACGTTTGGTGATGAAACAACTCAGATTTCAGAAGCAGGAGGGTCAAAGGAAGAGGCTTTTCAGCAGCTCAGGTCCCACTTCAAGAACCGAGCCACCCAGCTGGAGGCAGGTTTGGGGCAGAAGGAGCCACTTCCAGAAACACTGTCTAAACCATCTGCCAGTCTCCTGCCTGTGCCTCCCCATTGGTTGAATTTAGAAGCGAATTGGCAAGGAATATTGGAAACATAGTTTGTAAGGGTCAGTAGCCTGTGAGGCAGGAAGAGCAGGGAGAGGGGAGGACATGGACCTGAGAGCTCATAAGTGACTGATGGGCACAAGGTCTGGGAAAAGCACTTCCACCTTTTTTAAAAATATATTTTGATTGATAAATCTTCACACACGCACATTCCATACATGGTGTCCAAACAATGGCTCACAATATCATCACAGAGTTATGTATTCATCACCATGATCAGTTGTTGTTGTTTTTTTTTTTTTGCACGGGCAGGCACTGGGAATCGAACCCATGTGTCCAGCATGGCAGGTGAGAACTCTGCCTGCTGAGCCACCGTGGCCCACCCGCCATGATCATTTTTTAGAACATTTACATCATTACAGAAAAAAAAATATATAAGAAATAAAAAGAGGAAAAAAAACGGAAAAAGCTCATACATACCATACCTCTTACCCTTCCCTCTCATTGACTACTCGTATTTCCATCTACTCAATTTATTTTACCTTTTGTCCTCCCAATTATTTATTTATTTTTTATCCTTTTTTTTTTTTTAACTCATGTATCCGTACCCTGGATAAAAGGAGCATCAGACACAAAGTTTTCACAATCCCATGGTCACACCGTGAAAGCTAGATCTTTGTATAATCATCTTCAAGAATCAAGGCTACTGGAACACAGCTCAAAAGTTTCAAGTACTATTCTCCGGTTACTCCAATACACCATAAACTAAAAAGGGATATCTATATAATGCATAAGAATAACCTCCAGGATAACCTCTTGACTCTGTTTGAAATCTCTCAGTCACTGAAACTTTATTTTGTTTCATTTCTTTCTTCCCATTTGGTCAAGAAGCCTTTCTCAATCCCATGATGCTGGGGACTGGCTCTTCCTGGGATTTCGGTCCCACATTGCCAGGGAGCTTTACACCACTGGACGCTTCCACCTTTTATGTCCATCCTGGGATGCAAATTCCTCAGCTCTGATTCATATATCAGTAGGATTCCATGTACTTCTTGGTTTTCAGAAAGTTGTCAAAACCTCTGGTTCACTGCATTTGGGGCTGCTGTGGATTTATTCCACTTTGTTTTTCTAATGTGTCCTTGAATGGAATTCAAAGAAAGAGAATAAATGAACAAGTGGCATCTTAAAGCAGAGCCCTGCAGCTCAGCGTGGGGCAGACTAAATATTCATGGCGCCTCCGTCCCCCACCCACCCACCACCATGCTGTCCTGGATGGGACCTTCCAATCGCACACAACAGGGAGCACCGGAGAGATCATATATAAAACCGGGTTTTGTATAAAAGAAATCATTATATTCCTTTTACTGGAGATAGAGCGCTTGATTATTTGGGTATTGATTGATATAACTTGCCAAAAAAAAAAAGTTGGGGCTTAGCTTTAAAAGCTTTAAAAATTAGCTTTAAAAATTAAAAAAAAAAACTTTCTATTATTAATTTATCATATTTCATTGTCAATGTTTGAATGATATTATTTACGTCCCTTATAAATAACTAGTCTTGGATAACATCTTCCACTCCTCCTTATAGGTATCAAATTCTCAATGTGTTCATTGTTCTTAAAACAAACAACTACAACAACGTGTAGTGCAAACAGCCTGAGCTACAACCACTGAGAAAAGTGACTGTTTCTACACCAGTTTAAAAGGTCCTACAGAGCCTCAGAGCTCCCAAACTCCTATATTTTGTTATCACGGAGACTGAATCAATCATTTAATAATTGTTCAGGATAGATATTTTTGTCTGATGGGGAAAAAAAGTGAAAGCAACACTCTGATACATGCTGCTCCCTCAAAAATGACTCAACCCCAGCGCTCTGGGAATATAAAATCATTATTTCAAGTGGCATTCTTGCTTGGGTGTCTGGCATTAAAGTGCATGGCTTTTAGATCTAAAATAAAAGAAAAAAGACTTACCTAGATCCACTCTTGCTTTTGTTTTAAATAATTTTTCGCTGCCTAATTGATAGTAAAGGATTGAAAGATAATCCAATTGATAGATAATGAATTCCAGTGGAAATACTCCTGTGTCACTGTATTTTGTCTTTCTGGTGGAAGTGCGTGAGGTGGGAGAACAAAGCAGGGACTTGTTTTAAGGGCTCACACAACAGCTCTGTACCCATTTGCTCATTTTCCTGGCCCCACGTAGAATGGATCTGGTTTGGTGAGACAGTCCTACTTGTTTCTGAGGTTTAAACTGGCTAAATTTGCTTGAGTTTCTTTGGAAGTTGTGACCTTTTTAACTCCTGGGTGTTCTGGATGACTGGGAATGACTAGTTCCCACAGCTCAGGAAGCCCCCAGACTGAAGACAGGCCCCCCACCGCTGATACCGCAGCTTCCGGGAGAGCCCACAGCCTGGCGTCCCTGCTGATGATGTCCACCTGGGCTCTTGTTCATGAAGACCTGGGACTATTAACGTCAGTTAACAGCCTCCGGGTCATAACACCCAGACTCAGCTTCCATGTGATACGTCTCCATAGCTTTTCATGACAAGAAGCTCAAGATGTCTTACTTTTTACTCTAAAGCTTCCTTAATTGTTCACGCCATCAAAATTCAGACAGTGCTTAGCTAGCCTCATGCCCAGCCCGAAGGCGTGGGGAACGTTACCGAGAAAAGCATAACGTGGTCCCTACGTAGACACTTGATTGGCTAGTCTACCTGTTCCCAAAGCCCTTGGAAGAGTCAAATATTTTATTTCCTAACCCCTTTTGTGCCTAACTGTGACCATGAGACACAGTGGTTTTTTTTTCTTTTTTTGGGTGTGGTGTATGGCGGGGGACACATTTCATTCTTTTTCCATGTGAATATCCCGTTATTGCGGCACCATGTGTTGAATTTTGTTTGGTTGGGTTTTTTTGTTTGCCTGGTGGGTTTTTGGGAAGTGCATGGGCCCGGAATTGAACCCGGGTCTTCCACAAGGCGCTCAAGAATTCTACCTCTGAACTACCCTTGCACCCTGCTCGCATGACACGGTTTTAACTGAAACAGAATTACGGCTATTCTTTCCAAGCGAGAGCTATATCTAACTCCTTGTTTTAAACACTTACATGATAATCCATAGTGTGTCTGCTCTACATTTATGCAGTCATTCCCTAACTGATAGATTGCCAAGTTATTTCCAAATATTCACAACTCGGCAATTAACATCCTTTTTCATATATTCTTATGAGCCGGTGTTTTTATTTCTTTAGGATAGAGTCCCAAATGTTATATTATTTAGCCAAAATGCATATGTATTTTAAATTTCAAAAGAGAATGACAATTTTTCAAAAACATAGCTATTCTCATTCTCAGTAACTGTGTTTAAGTTCACTCGTTTCCCTTTATCAGTATCTGTGTATAAGTTGACTTGTTTCCCTATATCCTTGCCAACACTGGAAGTTACTTTCTTTTTCAAAGTTTGCCAATCTAATGAGTGAAAACAAATCATTAGCATTGTAATTTGCATTTCCCTGTATCCTAGTGAAATCGTTCATCTTTTTATAGATGTACTGATCATATTGATATCCTCTTTTATGAATTGCCTGTTTATCTCCTTTGTCCTTTTCTAATGGTTTGTTTGTATTTTTCTTACTGATTCATAGAAACTTATTGCATGTTAGAGACATTAATGCTTTGCTGTCATATAAGTGAGAACTATGTTTCCAGTCTACTGTTGGGCTTTTGAGTGATTCATATGACAAAAAAAACCATAAATAATTAATAACAATTTATAAAACCAGGTATGTTTTTCTTTTCCCTTCTGGCTTCTGAGTTTACTGTCTTGCTTAGGAACGTCTCCCCCACTTCAAAGAATACATTTTCTAAACTTACTTCAACATTTTAGGGGCATACAATTCTTTGGGGGACCTACAGGTCTAGATATACCAACCTTAATGAAAGTAATAGAAGCAAAGGGATATCTGAGAAAAGCATTCCTGAGGTGGGAATGGTAGTGCATAGGGGCTCTGGGGTCAGATAATCTTGTGTGTGAGTCCTGGTTGAACAGCTGCAAGGTTTCCTGCAGGTGAATTACTTCACTTCTTCCTCTGTAGCTACTTCCTCAGCTTATTATGAGGACTGTTCTAGTTTACTAGTTGCTAGAATGCAATATACCAGAAACAGAACGGCTTTTTAAAAAAGGAAATTTAAGTTGCAAGTTTACAGCTCTAAAACCATGAATATGTCCCAATTACAGCAAGGCTATAAAATGTCCAAATTAAGACACCAACAAGGGGTTACTCAAGAAGGCTGATGACTTTCAGGCTTTCTCTCTCAATTGGAAAGGCACTTGGCAAACAAGGCGACATCTGCTAGGTTTCTCTCCAGGCTTCTCATTTCATGAAGCCCTCCTGGAAGCATTTTCCTTCTTCATCTCCAAAGGTCTCTGGCTACATGGGCACTGTGGTTCTCTTAGCTCTCTCGTCGTTCTGAAGCTTTCTCCAAATGCTTCCTCTTTCAAAGGATTCCAGTAAACTAATCAAGACCCACCTGGAACGGTGGAGTCACATCTCCCTTTAATCAAAGGTTAATACCCACAATTGGGCAAGTCACATCTCCGTGGAGATAATCTAATCAACTTTCCAACCTATAGTACTGAGTAGGGATTGGAAGAAATAGCTGTCTCCATAAGATGGGTCAGGATTAAAACATGGCTTTTCTAGAGTGCATAATCCTTTCAAACTGGCAAAAGGACTAAAAGCAAACAACAAACAACAATGCATGTACAGCATTTAAAGGAGAATTTTAGAACCCAACAAGGACTCAATGATAACCATTGTTATTACTGTTTTCTGTGTTGAAAAAGTAGGAGAGATTTTAGAAAGATAGGCTTGGGACAGATGGCAGAAAACTTTCAATCTGGGATTAGGGAGTTTGGACTTTATTCTGACCTCTGTAGAGAAGGGTGGTGTTTAGCAAAAATTTCTCTGTCTCTAAGGATCTGTGGTTGCTTAAAAGCTATATTTAAGTGTATTTATGCATTTTTATATCAAAATCTTAGTTCAGACGTCATAAGTACTTGGAATCTCAGGTAGGACATGAGATTTTGTTGGTTTGTCCAGAGTGATGCCCCGATGAATCCCAGAGTGATTTGATCAGTGAGTGGAAAAGTATTTGCAAGCCCCCTTCGGGGAATGGTGAGAACGGGGAGAAATTCAACTTCCCCAAGTCGAATTCTTGATATTCTCACAAGCAGTGTGGACAACCAAAGCTACAGGCTGAGCCCCCAGTCTTGGGGTTTGCTCATATGAAACTTAATTCCACAAAGGATAGGTCAAGTCTACTTAAAATTTAGGCCTAAGAGTCACCCCCAAGAGAGCCTCTTTTGTTACTCAGATGTGGCCTCTCCCTCCAGCCAACATGATGAGCAGTCTCACCACCCTCCTCCTCTCTGCGTGGGACATGACTCCCAGGGGTGTGGACCTTCCTGGAAATGTGGGACAGAGATCCTGGAATGAGCTGAGACTCAGCATCAAGGGACTGAGAAAAACCCTAGAATGAGCTGAGAATTAACATCAAGGGATTGAGAGAACCTTCTCGACCAAAGGGGGAAGAGTGAAATGAGACTAAGTGTCAATGGCTGAGAGATTCCAAACAGAGTCGAGAGGTTATCCTGGAGGTTATTCTTATGTATTA